>JAASAO010002054.1:0-44560 GCA_017311375.1 Mytilus coruscus
AAAGAATTTCCTTGAAATCTAGATTCAAAACAAAAAAAAATAATGAAAAATATTATTTTGGTGACAAGAAATGGACCTGAACTGAGAATTAAAAGACATGCATAAGCCTGAAAATACATACTTAAAGGCCACACGGTGACCTATAATTGTTAACTTCGATGTCATTTGCTCTCTTGTGGAGAGTTGTTTTATTGGGATCAAACCACATCTTCTTATTTTATAATATTTTATCAAAAGAAAAGTTCATAATAAAATTTGTAACTGAGCAATGTTAAGGTCGTGTAACAAGATTAATTGATAATCCAATTGAAAGATTAAAATGAAATGTTGATCATGTTGATTAAGACCAATGATCCAGTTATCACCTAACAAAGGTGTGAATTACAGCTGGCACACATTCATGTAATTAATACATTCCAATCAACGAACAAACGTCTTAAGATTACATGCATGGTTTATTTGCAATTAGAACATACTCACCCTTCTCGTCCAATGAAAAGTCAGTTTTTCCTTCTAATTTTCATAGTACATGGTTTTCCATGCACTATAAAATGCTATACATGAATGACTTTTCATTGTAGATTAATTATGAAAGTGAACTCTTAAAACTGCTCTAATGAGGTGTACAATCCCCATGGCAATTTCCAAGGAAAGAGCAAAAAAAATCATGAGTACTGTTATTTGCCTAATTATTATAAATGAAATCAGAAGAACATTGTAAATGTTATTTAATGGTGAATATATAGACTCCCAAATGAAAAGGGGCAAAAGTGTGGGCAAAATACATTTAGTAATTAATCTGATTTTTAAACAAGACCTGAAAACCAATGTTTAAGAATCAATGGCTGTTGATAAAAAGAAAGTTTTGAAAAACCTCAATATATTCATCAATAAAAATAAGCATCTGATGTGAAACGATTGTAAATCAAAATTGATTGATGAAGTTTTTCATTATCAAAAATTATACAATTTAAGAAAAGAATATTTATATAACATTGTGTTCTTTTTAAAATGAAGGAATTCTAAATATATAAGATTAAATTGTACCTGAAGTAGAAGACATCTCCATTTTGAATAATTTATCCTTTTTATCACAAAACTATCTCATTGCTCTTTCATTCTATTAAATGAAATGACCATTTAAATGATTTACATCCCTTTTACTAACCAAGGCAATATTTAAAGTGAGCTAATATCAAAATTTAATTATTACAATAAGAGGCTAATTTTGTTATGTCACTCGAAGGTGTGAATATGTTCTAATTGGTCAGACAATTCTTGGTCATGTTTTATGAAGATTTAAAACCCTCGGCTACGCCTTGGACTTTAAATCTTCATAAACATGACCAAGTATTCTAACCTATAAATGATACTTTTATTTTCAATATTTAAATATAACAATTTAAATGTTTATATAGATACAAATTAAACATGTTAATTAGTTTGAATAATTTTCCATGGACAATACTGTGTTCCCTTCAGGTTCAGGTTTCAACATCAACAAGGAATTTGTTATTTAAAATTTGTCCTGTATACATAAAATCAGTCTTTCTCTTCAATATAATTTAATTCAAAATAAAATCAATTATAAAATAAAAAATTTTTGTCAGTTAAAATACCCGTATTTTTCTGGTCTTCGTGTCTGTTTATTTCCCTGTTAAGATCCGATTTTTAAACAAAAATATTTTCATAAAATTCTTTATCATTTAAATAAAATGCTACACATTTTCTTTAACAAAATTCAAATTACAAGGATATTGCTTGAAAACTAAAACAGTTTTAGAACTTGTAAAATCTGATTGTCAGGTCAATTCAGGTAATTTAATTTCCCATTCAGGTCCGAGTTTTGACGCCTCGAAAATATTTTTCATAATTTCTTTTAAATGTTATTAATATATTAAATTTTCGTTTCACAAAATCTAAACGTGAAGGAAATCCATTGAAAAATAAAACAGTTATTAAAGTTTGAATAAGTCTGATCGTTTAATTTCAGGTCCGATCAGGTCTTTTCATTTTTAGTTCAGGTCCGAGTTTTGACATTAAAAATTTATTTTTATTTAAAACATTATATATTTAATATCAAATGGATCTTTACCTTTAATAAAATTCTAACTTGAAGAAAATCCTTTGAAGAATAAAAAAGTAATTGCAATTTGAATAAATCGAGTAGCTATCTTCAGGTCTATTCAGGTCTTTTCAGGTCCACGTTCAGGTCTTTAGTGTAACCCTGTCAAACCACCAATTTAAAATCCTTATCAATTCAATCAAATTTGCAAATTTCACAGCTTTCTAAATATTTAACTTTAAGTTTAACTTCATAGAAACCAGGTATATCCTGAATTGTACATGATATCATCTCTACATGTCAATTTTCAAACTATGTCATGTATGTTTATTAAAAACTTGTAAGGAAATACTAACGTTCGGAAGACAAGTACTGCTAAAAATAACCCATGGTTTTCTGGAAATCATAAATTTGAAACTGGGCGATATATGGGTCATTTTCAAAAATGTCGAATTTTGAAATTGCAAAATCGATTTTAAGTTACTAATTCTAACAACCCTCGTCATAAGCAAATCAAAACAAACAGTATTTATAGAACAACAGAACAACAGATATAAAAGATGCAATCTTGATAATGTCATACAAGAATATGTTAAAACATTTTTTGATAAGTGGTGCAATATTTTGTCTCTCCTGTTACCATGTTCAAACGAAATTTCGGGTTATTTAAAAGAGATTTCGATAAAATTTTAAGCTTGTTTTTCGTAGTCAAAAAGATGGTTTTCAAAAGTAAAAACTTATATATATGATCATTCTGTGAAATGATAGATTATTTGTCAATTTTCCATGCTGTACTGAAAAAATGCCTCTAAAATGGTTTTTATAAATCAATGGTTATAAAAATAACCATCAGTAACACAAGTCTACGATAGCAATTTATAATGTTCAGCATTTTGTCTCTCTTTCTAATAAATCCAATATCAAGTAATTCCCTCGCATGTTGGTTTACTTTTGTCTTTATTTTATTGGTAACAGGAACGTACGTTAATGATATATAACCATATTAATTAAGTTCTATCCTGTTACCGATAGCAGTATTGCATCTGCAAATGCTAAATTGCGAAGATTAAGACGTTATAACCTTTAGATGAGTTCAAACAACGAAACATTTCTTTATGTGTACAACTATATGTAATTATAAACATTTTAAAGACGTTTCTGTCTACTATTGTCTATCCTGTTACTGTAACCATAGCAACCATAGTAACAGGATAGACAAATTCTTCATTTTGAATGCTGTTGTGAAATAACTACTCCTTTGATGAAGTGATAATGTTTTTCTGTTGTGGTTTTGGTTTCCAACACGTTATTGCACTTTTACAAGTATATACGGAGCCCTTGAGTGCCAAAGATGAAATTTAAAATATTTGCGCACGACTTCAAATCTTGCGCACAACTTTTTGAACTTGTGGCACAACTTTTTGAACTTGTGCGCACAACTTTTTGAACTTGTGCACAACTTTTTAAACTTGTGCGCACAACTTTTTAATCTTGTGCACAACTTTTAAACTCGTGCACATAATTTTTAATCTTGTGACTTTTGGTGTAACTAATAGATATGTTGGTAACAGCATAGACATGACAAAAAGTACCCACTATTTTTTCACTAAATGTCTTGAACTTTTTCTCTACACTGTTATACAAGAAACGTGCTGTGTTAAATGTTTAGGTTACTTTGCGCTTTTGAAATCAACACTGACTAGTTCAATATTCATAGGGAGAACAATTTAACGGTTGATTTAAGTAGCGGTAACAGGATGGACATGAACTTCATGTACGCTGATTGAATTTAGTTTGTAGAAAAATGTTATATATAATAATAATAAAGCTGCGATTTTTCGTTAGAGTTATTATTAACATTCTAAAAAGGTCCCTTTTGCAGATATCAAGGCAATCAGAAAATATGAAAAAATCATTTGAAATGTGTTACCCTGACACTGTACGCACATAAATTACGCAAAAATCGGACTTAAATATATTTTAATCTTATCAAAATAGATCTAAATCGTGTTTATTATTAATGTTCTGACTCATAAATTCTACAAACTTTCATTTAAACACTTACAACTGCATTTTCCATTAGAAATAAAAATTTTAGCATAGGTGTACTGAAAATTCGACATTTTTTAAATGACCCATATAAGCCAAGAAAGAATATGTGACAGACGTTTTTCTGATGATGTTGATGAATTTCATTTTCTTTTACAATGTTCTTTTTAATCAGCAAAGAATTTTTTTCTTTACTATATTACCAAAGAATGTCCATCTTTTCAAACTTGTCCTGTCTTTACAGATTTATATGGTTAATGACTATATATATATGGAAGATATAAAAATACATTGAAAATATTAAAGTTAATTTATTTCAGAAAACCTTCCAATCTAAATGTATGATTAGATAACGTTATATTTCATGAAAGTATTATACAATATATATTGTTTGCTTCTTATTAGTAGTCTACAAACATTTGTACACTACCAATGTACCTTTAATAATTTTTCATGCCATGATAATCATTGTAAAATTATTATATTTTGTGCATATGCCCTTGAGGGCCCATGACTGGATAATAAAATTTAGAATATTGTATACTATGGAGCACATTAATCCTCAATTTTAAATGCAAACTCATGGACAAGTAAATTTTGGCTCAAAATGGCCTAATGTATTTTTCCATTTCAACAAAAGTTTCATTTCTGCAAATTGTGTTTTAGTTTACATATACAATGACATCATAAGCACTATTTTTGTCAGGGAAGGGCTACTTTTTGTTCTAAATTGGAGTTGGTGAATTGTGGTGTCAACGTATGTTTGTTCCTCTAACAGAAGTTCCCTGAAACTTTGTTATAAACAATGTCATAATATCTGCTCCGGTTGGAACAAATATTCTATAACCTTTATTCCGTTTGGTACAAATATGTAATATGTGTTCCAGTGGAAATAATATTACAGAATATTTCTTCCACTTGGAACTTATATTATGAAGGAACTTCTCAGATTTCGTGACAGTGGTCTTCTTCGTTCAGCACTCTTATCAACATACTGACGATAACGTGCCGGGCACTGATTTTAGTATGCCGCGTGTGCGTGGGATCTAATTTCTGTTTACAGTTAGATATATACAAATAAAATAAAAATTCTAACGTGATTCCTTTTTCTTCTTTTTGTACTATACATTTTGGTTACAACTATACAGTGTAGATTTTATTTAAATGTTTTGATGTTTGTTAAGAGATATGGGATTCTGCAGCTACAGGTAGAAGGTTCCATTGAAATATTGTTCTTGGGTAAAATGAGTATCTGTATGACTTTTCAGTAGTGGTCCGTATAGGTCTGAAAGAATAAATGCGCGAATGTTGCCTTTGTCTTGTGTCGGCCTGCGTAGGTAAATCTGTCGGGTATATGACTACAAGATGGTGCATGATTTTGCAGAAGAAGATGCTGCGTGTTCTTATTCGCATTTTCTCAAGAGTTGTCCAATTTAGTGTTTGCAGCTTTTCAGTGACTGCATGAGCTGGTGTTGTGATATTTGTTGCATGTACCTATAGCTGCTCTGCGCTGGACCATCTTAAGTTGGCTTGTTTGTGATTTGGTATGTCGGTCCCAGACGCAGCGGCTGCATTCTAGCTGTGGTCTTACAAGTGCTATATATGCTTATTCTTTTACTGTTTTTGAATTTACCTTTTAATTTCTCTTAATGAAGTTCAGCTTTAGTGTTGCTGCAGCTGTGATGTTATTTACATGTTTGTTCCATTTTATAGGTCAGTTTGTATTGTTATTCCAAGATATTTTGTGGATGTTTCTTTTGCAGTACATGTTGGTGAAGAGTATAGTCGAATTTTAATGGGTTTTCTTTGTTGTTATCTGAAAGACTGAGCACTTGTCTGGATGGAATGACATGAGCCAGTCCATCTCCCATTTTGCTGCTGATGTAAGGTCTTCTTGCAGTTTTGTGTGTGTGAAACCTAATTAGCAACAAGACTGTGTGAAGAAACCGTTTATTATTGGAATTTAATGCAACTGTCATACAAGTGAGAGGTTTAGCTAGCTATAAAACCCAGTTTAAAGAATGCATGTACCAAGTCAGGATTATGACAGTTGTTATCCATTCGTTTGATGTGTTTGAGCTTTTGATTTTGCCATTTGCTTAGGAACTTTCCGTTTAGAATTTTCGTCGGAGTTCGGTATTTTGTTATTTTACTTTTTATTACAAAGCTGAGAAATTGATCATGAAATAGAAAATCTAGTCTTCTCAAACAAGTCAATGCTATGGAGAGCGCTGTTATCAAATGTTTATACATGTGTTAAATTCACCACACGTGATTGGTCAATTTACTGATGATTGATAGGAGAGTGGAAAGGTGTATTTTCAGTAAGGTCTAGATCACTCACCTGCTGATAGAGCACCTGCTGATATAGCACCATCAGCTGGCGATATGGGCACCTTTTGGTAAATTTGATTTGTCTCCCTTTGCACAGAATCTAAAGTTTTCAGAAAAAATGTGTGATTGCTAAAAAGAAACATTGACGAGATGTGCGCTTCCACAACCATTTTCAAATTACACATACACCCACAAATGTACTTTAAAAAGATCTAATATACAACTCTTTTCTTCTCGTTTTAACTTAATTTAAATTGTTTTGTCAGGATTTATTTGAATTGATTTCTTGAAAATGAAAGTATTTTCATTGCCTTTGTAGTATCTCCTTTAGAATTAAATAATTTATATAAACTATAAGCTAAAAGACTAAAATGTAAATTTAGTTCTAAATATTTGTATATAACTAGGCAAATAATGATGCCTGCCCTGCCATATACATGAATGAAGCCGTTCAAGGTCTGGATATGGGGAGTTGATATAACAGAGAATAATGGACAAAGACTACAGAATGAACACAAAAAGGAATAAAAATAATACTATAAAAATACCTGCCATATACATGAATGGAGGTCTGGATGGGGTGTTGATATACCAGAGAATAATGGACAAAGACTACAAAATGGACACTAGTATACTACAAGAATAACATACAATCACCCTTATCAATGATCACATGTAAATGAGGTCAAAGTCAGATGAACCTTGTACATTTTGTCATACAAACATGTATGCCTTACAATCATTCCATGCACCAAATATAATAACCTTTTGCTTCTAGTATCTGAGAAACAGGCATAGCAAATAAAACTAAACTTCATCAAATCAACAATTTTCACTCCATTCACTAACTATAGATCATCTATAGTTTGTAGTATATAAGAAACAGACCTATTAGTATCTTAGAAACGGACTAGAACACAAAATTTAATATTGACCAATAAACAAATGAAAATGAGTTCAAGGTAGGAGGAAACCTACCAGACAACCAGTAACGCCATATAATTGAAACCTGCTAGACGGACATGTACAGTCACTTAAAGCATTCCATTCAATAAATTTGGTTTACGTACTGCTTAGTGTATCCGTGATACGGGCTCGATAGCAAAACTGAACATTGATCACTGATTTATGATATGACATCTTTGTCAGGTGAATCCTGTCTGACGGTCATGTAGACCTTGGAAGGTTCATATATACCAAATATACTTATCTTATTACATAATAAGTGAGATATTCACCTGACAAAGAAAACTGTTAAAACTATACAGTTTTTATGTAAGGCTGAACTATGAAAATGAGGTCAATAACAATGGACATATGACAAACGAAAACTTCGTAACATAAGGCGACTGTATACAAGTATCTTGGTTTCTTCCTTCTAAAATATAAAACTCAATACAAATAGTCTACGTCGCCGCAGGATAAGCATTCCTATGTCTCGCATTCTCCGACATCCGGCAAAACAATAACATTTAAGAGGGTGGTACTATGATTGTCAATGCGACAACTATGTCATTCATGGAAGCACAAGGTAAAATAGAAGCAATTGCTGGTTACCATGAACAACAATGAGCCAAACCCACACCGGTATGACACAATGCGAACCAATTCAAATAGAACTTAAAACGCCTGATTTACACCACCGCAATAAACACAAAATAGTTACGATACACATAAATCAACGACAACCACTAGAATGCAGATTTCAGGCCATGTACAGGTACATAAAGACTGTAACAGGGTTTAACATGTATCGAGGCAATAAAGCCCTCTCACCTCTGAACTTGGGACAGTGGAGTAACAACACAACATCATAAGAACAAACTTAAATAATCAGTTGGTTTTACTCATCAGATTGGTACTAAGCACAAACAAATTTTAGAAAGACAAAAGTCACACCAAGCCATTGGTTTTTCGCATGGTGTCATACCTAGGCAATGTATAGTTTTTTTCACAAACCAGGCGTTGAAAGACGCAGAATATCTAAATGAAATTTTGTTATTTTGTCATAATTTTGTCTCTAGATGGTATTGTTCTTCTCCTCCAGTAAAGACAAGTTAAAATTATGAACGATTTAGTTTGGCAAATATGGACATAGAATAATACGTGTTTTACATCATCAGAAAATAAGAATGCCTTTATTATTACTAAATGATTTACAAATAAACATATAAACCTGAGACAATTCTGCTTCCAGTGGTACTGAGGTGATTTACATCCGAAAAAGTGGTTTAAATTAGATATATACAGCAAATTACAAATGATACAAAATTACGCACACGCAATGTAGACGGTTGTGAAAAGGATCCACTATCCATTTGAAACGTATGATTGTCCGGTTATTGAAATTAGTGGAAGACACCGTAAATTAGACAGCAACATAATCTTCTAATAATTAAGAAAACACATTTTCATTCCATTTAAAATCAGTGTAGCTGTCAGTCTTTACGCATGACGCTTTTTGGCCTCGAACATCACTGAAGAGACATTGATTGTCGAAAGGCGCATCTGGTGCAGAAAATTTGGTACCGTTCATGTTATTACTACCACTGGGTCGATGCCTCTGCTGGTTGACTGATAATCCCCGAGGGTATCACCAGCCCAGTAGACAGTACTTCGGTACTGGCATGAAAATACGGATTTTGTGTTTTTAAATTTGCTGTTACAAAATTTAGAAAATTATTTAAAATTGAGGCATGTATCTCCCTCATGCAAAGCTCTGATTCCTTGCCCGGCTTTGGTTATACTTTCTTGTCCTTTTGGTTTATAGCTCTTCATCTTTTAATAAGCTTTGGGTTTTCAAATATTTTGGCCTCGAGCATCACTGAAGAGACATTGATTGTCGAAATGCGCATCTGGTGCAGAAAAATTGGTACCGTTCATGTTATTACTACCACTGGATCGATGCCTCTGCTGGTGGACTAATAGTCCCCGAGGGTATCACCAGCCAGTAGCCAGTACTTCGGTACTGGCATGAAAATCTGGATTTTGTGTTTTAAATTTGCTGTTACAAAATTTTGGAAATTATTTAAGATTGAGGAATGTATCTCCCTCATGCAAGCTCTCATTCCTTGTCCGGCTTTGGCTATACTTTGTTTGTCCTTTTTGGTTTATAGCTCTTCATCTTTTAATAAGCTTTGGATTTTCAAATATTTTGGCCTCGAGCATCACTGAAGAGACATTTATGGAACGCCACAGCTGTCTTATGTGGAACTCTGATATTACGTTATGTTGTTCTATTATTACTTGATGATAGTTTGTCTTTACATAATATGGTTTTGACATTACGTAATGATGTTTTGATATAACTCAATATGGAAAAGTCATTACTTAATGATATTCCGATATTACATGATATGGTTTCGTATTGACTTGATATAGTTTTGTCATTACTTAATATGGTTTTGTCATTACTCGATGTGGTTTCACCATTATTTAATGTGGTTGTTTCATTAGGCAATGTGGTTTTAACATTACTTGATGTGTATGTGACATAACGTAAAGTAGTTGTTTCATTACATGATGTGGTTTTGTTATTTCGTAATGATGATTTGCCAATTCTTTATATGGCTTTAACATTACGTAATGATGTTTCAAAATTTGACGATTTTACACTACATGATGTGTTTGTTTCAGTATTTGATGTGGTCATGTCATTCTTTGATGTGGTTATCCCATTACTACTACGAGGTAAAACCACGTTACCATTTTGGAAAAAATGTGTTCTATTTTTAGACCGATTTCCATATGTCGTTCAAGTTGTTGTTCATAGTTATTTGGTATAGAAAAAGGAACGACAGACAAAAATAAGAAAAAAGTACTAAAAATTAACAGTAATTCGGACATATTCCAAACCATTTGGTCCTGCCGTTTTTCCTTAGTTCTCAAACGGAAGCTGTAAATTAATAAATAAATTAAAGATTCTTATTAACCCTGTGTCTCGCCGGATAATTCTGCTGTCAGTGTAAAAGCGTAAATTAAATGTTGACTGACTGTACATTAACCGGTACACTTAACGGAGGAAAACATGTTTTCTGTAGATGCTTTATCTTGATCTTGAAGAATAACTCCTATACAAGTTTTATAACAATTCATGGAGGTTTACAAATTGATCATGTCAAAACAGTTTAATTCGGTAATATTTAATACATTAAAAACCTTATATAGAAATAAAGAAATGTGGTATGATTGCCAATGAGACAACTCTCAACCACATACCAAATTTTCGAGTTGAACTTCGAGTTTGAGTCACATTTAAAGATAGAGTTTCGAATTACAATTGGACTTCAACTTTTAAATTGAGTCACCTTTTGACTTAGAGTTCGAGGTAAACCCTTATTTAAGTCTCATTTAGATTAAGATTAAGAGTTGAAATTCGAGTTATCTAATATGATTTCTATTTTTTTATCGTGGATCAAGGGCTTTTGCTCGAGCTTCCGAAAAGAGGGTTCAGGGTAGGTATGCGTACAAAAGATAAACAATTTTACAGCATACAAACCACAACATAGAAATTGAAATAAAGTTAGATGTGGTGTGATTGCCAATGAGAAAATTATCCACCATATATTAAATACAGTGGATACAAGCAATCATAGGCAACCGAACAGCCTTCAACACACCGTATAGTCGGCCACAAAAGACCACCACGTGAAAATGTGAAACAATTCAAACGAGAAAACTAACGGTCTAGTTTATAGCTAAACAATCTACGAATAAACAGCTGTGCCATGAGCGCATGATACGCCCGTCGTCTTGTGTGTGAATTTTATGCAATAATCATAAATAGTTTCTGACATACGGCGCGACATGCGAAAACCCCTTCTTTTACAAAAAACTCAATATCTCTAAAATGAAATTTTGAATCAAAACCAAAAGTATACAGATCTTTAGATTAATGTCATGGAGTCATTTAGACCTCATTTTATATTTTGTGAAAATTTAGTTTTCAGCAAAAGGAATAAGTTTAAGATATTTTATTTATTTAAAGTCCATTTCGAAGCTGCAGTATTGATTAAAAGTATTTTTGTTTTATATTCGTTCATTATTGTTGAAGGAAATCATTTTATATTCTCGATAAATTTAAGATAAGAAGTTCAAATTTAACAGATATTTACTTTGGCATTTGTCACTTTAGATTTTCTCTTTGTAGGCATTACTTTTTAGCGACAAGCTAAGTGGACACAATTAGACATGTTTTTACTAATTCTATTGTCCTGTAAACACAAACAAGTTGTTGTGTAAACAACATATGTCTAGGTAGGTCAATTAGGGTTCTTTGTCCTGTCCAGCAAAGACCTTTCCACGCCCCTTTTACCCCAAAATATCAGGGTAACTAAGATAGCTTGATTGTTTAACGAATCTGATTGGACGAACCTGAAACAGTAACGCAAAATCGAACAAGTGAATTTCGGTCTCAAAAGTGGCACTTTCGAATGCGCTTTAGAAGATACAAGTTCTACAACCAAATTCACTGTGTTTGTTTTAACTGTTTTCAGGTGAGTCAAGTATTTTAATTATTCAAAGTTAATATATTTCTTTCATTATTTTATTCAATTGAATCATGAAACTTTGTAAAGTTTCGTTTCCATTTCATTTAGTAAGTTGAAGTTAAATATCTATGAGTTCTGCAAGTAAAGAAATTAAGATCAAAGTGTTGTTTCTCGATCAGTGTAAATGGATGTATATATGTTCAAAAAAGGTTGGTTTATTCTTCACAAACTTTCTGTACTCAAGGGTATTTTTAAACGCGTTATAGAATTAAGTTTTATGCTCGCATGTTGAAATGATAATTTAAACTTATCGCTTGTTCATACTTAATACGAATTAAGGTCAGTTCCGCAAGGATAAGATGTTGATTATTTTAATAAACGCGTTATGCGTAATTTTCACATGTGAAGGTTAATTTAATAAGTAATTATTTATCGTAAACTATTCTTGTCGTTTAGCCCTATATTATTTCAGTCATGAATTTTTGATACAAAGCAAGCATATATATTTAAAAGCTAGTTTCCCATTTCATATTATATTGTTTCATATTTATATTATTTGAATATTCACGATTAGTTTCGTAATGCTAAGTTTGTCTCGATTTCGAATATTTCTCAACCAATGCTCATTGTCGGAATTGATTATTTTGGGTTAATAGGTTTTATATTGTTTTAAGTTTTAAAAGCGCAATATATGCTCTATCATGTTTATATGATTCGAAAAGTAAGACTTCAACAAGTTTATACATGTTCATTATCAAGATATTATATATATTCAATATTTTATGCTGTTCAGCACATGCTTTATGCTCCGTTAGGTTCAAATATTAGGTCTCGCATTATGCTCATACATTTAAGATTTAGTCCGCATCTTGCTCATATATTTGAATGCTAAATAAGCTTTTATTTATAAGAAATATTATAAGCATACGTGTTCGCCAGTTTAAATGCATATGCTCATGCATTTACTTAAAGTTTGTATACTATAGATATTATTTGATCATTTACATTGGAAAATTATATGAATTATATGTTTCTATTATTTGTATCATATACTATTATATTGTTGTTAATTATATTATTATAGACTTTCTCATGCGCTTTTGAAGATACAAGTTCTAAAACCTACTTCACTGTGTTTGTTATAACTGTTTTCAGGCCCTTACTCATCCCCTAAGTCCGTAAGGTGTGCTGTTGGTTAAGTCCAACCATAACAGTCAAACAACAGACCATACAACCCAGAAACCGACAATCCTGATAACAGTCAGAAACCCAAGTTTGATATTAATATAACTAAGAATGTGTAAAATTTTAAGCAATAATCATAAATCGTTTTTGAGATACGGCGCGACATGTGAAAACCCCTTTAAAAAAAAAATCATCTCTAAAATAAAATTTTGAATCAAAACCAAAAAGTATACAGATCTTTAGATTAATACAACTAAGAAGTGTATAAAATTTTAAGCAATAATCATAAATCGTTTTTGAGATACGGCGCGACATGTGAAAACCCTCCTTTAAAAAAAAATCATCTCTAAAATAAAATTTTGAATCAAAACCAAAAAGTATACAGATCTTTAGATTAATACAACTAAGAAGTGTATAAAATTTTAAGCAATAATCATAAATCGTTTTTGAGATACGGCGCGACACGTGAAAAACCCTCCCCTTTTTTTTACAAAATACTCAATAACTCAAAATAAAATTTCGAATCATCACCAAAAGTATACAGATCTTAAGATTAATATAACTAAGAAGTGTGTAAAGTTTTAAGCAATAATCGTAAATTGTTTTGAGATACCGCGCGACATGTGAAAAAAAAAAAAAAAAAACACACACCTGTTTTAGTTACTAAGTCCCGTAACTCAAAAAGTTTTAATCTTATTTTCACCAAAAGTATACAGATCGTTTGACCATCACTAGAAACAACTATATTAAGTTTCATGAAATTTGGATAAGTCGTTCTCAAGTTACGGTGCGACATGTTTACGCTGGACAGACAGACGGACAGACGGACAGACGACATTTGTATACCATAATACGTCCCGTCAAAATTTCAAAAGTTTTTTTCAATTAGTGCTTGGTATATATATCAGAAACTGCAATTAATAAAAAAGTTTAATATTCATATGTTCAAATGAACATACACGCTAAAAACCTGGAGAATTCTTATTTTATAGAATTGATGCTTTGTTACTTAGCCCCCTCCCATTTTCTACAGTACAAGTCTTTTGATTTGTGTCGTACCTGCGACAATAATGTAGCGACAGTGAGATACAACAAACCTATATGCCGTCGTCGGTTATATCGTCGGCGTTTTCATCATTTAGGTTGTTAGGTTTCTAGTTTGAACTGTTTTATATTTTCATTTCGCGACCTTTTAAACTTACTATGTGGTATGAATTTTGCTCATTCTTAAAGACCATACAGTCACACATATATGTTAACTTCTACGTCATCATAATCATACCACATTTTTATATTTCTGTGTAAGGTTTTTTTGCATTGAATATTACCGAATTAAACTATTTTGACATGATAAATTTGTAAACCTTCATGAATTGTTATAAAACTTGTATAGGAGTTATTCTTCAAGACCAAGATAAAGCAGTGTTCCTTGGAATCATTTACGAATTTATTATAATACTGCTTCCATTTGAGAACTAAGGAAAAACCGACAAGTGGCTTTGGGATATCCCCTTATGTCCGAATTACTGTAAATGTTTTAGTACTTTTTTCTTAATTTTGTCTGTCGTTCCTTTTCATACCAAATAACTATGAACAACAACTTGAACTTCAATTTGAACTTTAACTTAATGAATAGCGGTACTCATCCAAAGCGCATTACACAAACGACATATGGAAATCGGTCTAAAATAGAACACATTTTTTCCAAAATGGTCACGTGGTTTTATCTCGTAGTAGTAAAGGGATAACCACATCAAAGAATGACATGACCACATCAAATACTGAAACAAACACATCATGTAGTGTAAAATCGTCAAATTTTGAAACATCATTACGTAATGTTAAAGCCATATAAAGAACAAATCATCATTACGAAATAACAATACCACATCATGTAATGAAACAACTGCATTACGTTATGTCACATACACATCAAGTAATGTTAAAACCATATTGCCTAATGACATAACCACATTAAATAATGGTGAAACCACATCGAGTAATGACAGAACCATATTAAGTAATGAAAAACTATATCAAGTCAATACGAAACCATATCATGTCATATCGAAATATCATTATGTAATGACTATAACATATTGAGTTATATCAAAACATCATTACGTAATGTCAAAACCATATTATGTAAAGACAAACTATCATCAAGTTATAATAGAACAACATAACGTAATATCAGAGTTCCACATAAGACAGCTGTGGCGTTCCATAGACATTGATTGTCGAAATGCGCATCTGGTGCAGAAAATTTGGTACCGTTCATGATATTTCATAGTAATTTTATTTCCAAATGAAGATAATTAATACGTACAATATTAATATGTTATTTTATTATTTTAACACATGTAAACGTGCAACTCAATGCATTCACATGAAAACAGCTATCACTACTCATCAAAGATACCAGGATTTAAATTGTAAATGCCTGACGCACGTTTCGTCTACAAATGACTCGTCAGTGACATTCGAATGAAAATTAAGTTCGAAATTGAAGAGCATTAAGGACCTAAATTTCGAAAGGTTTTGCCAAACTCTTCCTTGTCATTTTCATATATTTGGAGAGTTTCGCATCTTATTATGTTATTGGATACATTTGATTTATGGACCATGACCTTGTATCTATGATAGAGTAACATGACAAGGTGTCAAGTGTACCACACAAGATTCTCGTTTCGATTAATAATGTGTCATCACTGATGGTCATTGCCAAACAAAAATGAAAATAGAAAGTATATATAGTAAAGGGAAATTTACTTTTTACAATAAGGACATAATCATATACAAATAGGAAATACTTGTATCTATGAAAATTGATTAAAAATTTCCTTGAAAGTTCTACAGTGTGCATATACAATAACAATGAATAAGAGAGAGCATGGTTTCTTTCTGACATTTTGGATTTTTATTAACGTTGGATGTTTGTACCAAGTCAATGGAGGCAGACGATGCAATACAACCGAAGGGTATATTAGTTATGATGCTTATATATTTTCCTTATATCATCGAAATTCAAATGCAAACTTAATCGTATCATGGTTAATCAAAGAAAGTAATTGTTGATGCTTTTATATATTATCAACATTGTTGAATTCAAAAAAATTTTTTTGCTTAATATAATATTATTCAAGTTTTCATTTTGTTCTTGTTACATTTTATTTGTTATTGTAGTTATTAAAGCCAAATTAAATGCAAAATTATCCTGCTGTTACTAGCCTTATAGGCCTAACAAACATAGCTCAGTTCAGTGTTTCTGTTTTTCCGTTGTTTTCCTCTTATAGTTGATGACTAATACAATCTGTCTGTGTCTCAACTCATTAGCGGCATGCTTTTTTTCACGAACTTAGATCTTTAGACATCATAATAGTTGTCTGATCTGTAAAGTTAAAATTGTCCCATATTCCCATATTACCGTTTTGACTAGGTGTGGATTCGCATAGATGGGCATACATAGCAGAAGACCCTGTCGACACACTAGGTCTCGTTCCTTTTGTAGTTCATGCGATTCCCTCAATCTTTGTTATTCTACCTTAATTTGTATCCTCTTTTAAATGGATTATGACATTTGAATATTGGTAAACAACCGTTGCATCTTTAAACAATAACAGTTGTATTGTAAAATATTTCGACATAAAAGTCGGTAGTGAAGATCTTGGTAAAAATAAAATATTTTGTGTTGATTAAAGCGCAGCGCTTTTCTAAGTATACCTTCACCAGGAACGCTCAAAGACAAATATATGATAGCTAAGGATGTACCAAATACGTATAAGTAACGAATCACCATGTGGGGAGGTATACTTCTATAAGCAGCCATCAATACCCCAATAAAAACGTCCCAATTGTCAACATTTTTATTGACAAAAGCTTGAATCCTTTTTTCTAAAGTTGCCTTAAAACTTTCTATTATTCCATTTGAACATGGTCTGTATGAGGTAGACCTGTTTTTTTTTTAACTTCAAATAACTTGCAACCATGTGTGAATATTTCACCTTCAAAATTACGACCTTGATCTGTATGGATCTCTAAAGGTGTTCCAAATCTCGACATGAATTCAAAAATTAATTTTTCAGCTACTTGTTCTGCTTTTTGGTGTGGAAGTGGGTACGGGTAAAATGATCACCTATAACTAAGATTTAATTATTTTTGCGACTCGTAGGTAAAGGTCCTATCACATCTAATGCAACTCTATCCATGGGATGACCTACAAAATAGTTCTGCAACGCAGCTCTTGGTTTCTATTTAAAGCTTTAGTTTGGTTACAAACAGTACAGTTATTTACATGTAATTTTATATCTTTATTCATTTTGTATCAGTGAAAGCTAGATTTCACTTTCTCAATAGTTTTATGGATGCCAAAATGTGCAGAATATGATGTATCATGACAGGTAGTTATAACTTCTTTCCTCAACATTTTAGGAATCAATAACTGATATGAGACCTCAGACGTTTCTGAGATAACACGCTTTTGGTATAGGACCCCATATATGTTCACAACATGAGTATCAAAAGGAAATAACAATGTTACATAGTTTAAATACATACTTTTGATATTTCTTCTTAAAGCAAACATTGTTTTCTACCTTGTTCAGAAAGTTTCTGTCGTAACATATTATATTTGCCAATAAAATTTTAAAGTTGTAACCTTGGTTGTTTAATTCATCAATTTATAAGCGGTCAATTAAGCCCAAGTATGTTTTAAATAAAGTTAGAATATAGCAAAGTGCTCTCGACCAATGAAATTGTAGGATTTGATGTCTCTTAATTGTGAAGAATGAATGTAAATCATGTTCTTAGTAAGGGTTATCCTATTATGTTGGTCTATTTACAGTTCAAAACAAAGAGTAACAACTGTCCGAAGCACATTAAGCAGATTGAAAGGATTTATCACAGTGACTGAAACTGACTAAAAGTTGAATTGTGAAACAAACCAAAAATCTAATCTAAATAAGTTGAAGTTTACTGGTGCAATAAAATTTGTACCTTTAATGTTATTATGAAAATATTTATAACTTCAAATTACTAAAAATTAAACAATATCAAAGCAATGCAAAAAAAAGTAAAAAGTTTTAAAATAAAAATAACATAAATCTCTAACTTTCCAAATCTCTGATTACTGAACCAGCGATTGGGAAGAACAGTTATTTCAATATTCAGATAA
Source organism: Mytilus coruscus (assembly GCA_017311375.1). NCBI lineage: Eukaryota > Metazoa > Mollusca > Bivalvia > Mytilida > Mytilidae > Mytilus > Mytilus coruscus. The sequence continues at coordinate 18,296 of JAASAO010002054.1, forward strand.
AAAAAACAGGAATTTGATTTAAAATTTGAATATATATATATATATATATAAAATAAAATTAGTTAATGTATTTATTGATTAATAAAGGCAACAGTAGTATACCGCTATTCGAAATTCATAAATCGATTGAGAAAAAACAAATCCGGGTTACAAACTAAAACTGAGGAAACACATCAAATATAAGAGGAAAACAACGACACAACAGAAACTCAACACTAAAATGCAACACACACAGAAACGAACTATAATATAACAATGGCCAAAACTGTAAATCAAAAGGATAATTCCTCGCTTAGATATTACATGACTTACATTTATACTCACAATCAGGAAACATATACAATTCCTACCTTTTCTTTGTACTTGTTGTGTCACCTAATGTCTATAACGCATTTTTTTAAATATTTCCCAAATTATAAGAAAGTCCTTACATCACTTAAACTAACCTATAAATGAAATGCTGAAAATGAAGTCATGCATCATTTATAAACATTTAATTTATACTGACAATGAAACTAATTCTTGAATACAACCAATCAAGAGATCATTTGAGCCTTGAGCACTTTACAATATTCTAATTCTATGCTAACGCTCGTACTTAATCATGAAGAAAGGGATTATCATTCTCTTACATATACGTATTCCCGTAACAGTGTGGACGGTGACATCCTGTTTCTCCACTTTTAATTACGTGCCTATAAAAACATTGGGGTATTTGTTGTTTTAGTAATTAAAGTTTTTAAGGATGTATTCTTCTGATGTTTCAGTCTCGTTGAAATCTCGTTCGTGAATTATTTCAAAAACATGCGATAGAAGTGGAAAATATTAATGTATTTAGAAAATATCATAATTAAACTAAACTCTTTGAAAAAAATGTGTACTTACAATAAGTAGTTTTTGAGTAATAAAATTTTCAAATTTTATAACCAAACCGGTCAGTGTCATCAGCCAAAATATCGAGGAAATGGGTGAGGGGTACAAATAAATGATTTTACCAAAATATGTACATCCCATATCATTTTTTTGTTTTCAAAATTCTTAGATATTTATTTTTTCAATCATTTATTACAAAGAAGTTGAAATAAGCTTTTTGTTCTAAAAAAAAGAGACAAATCCCAAATTTACAAAATTGATAGCACGTTCAATTTGACACGAAAAACAACTTTTTATAAAACTTTCTTATATCAACACCAACCTATAGTTTCTTAAGTCAAATGTATTTAGATTGGTCCACTTCATCTTTAGTGAAAGTAAAAAAACGTTTAATTGTAAAACTGTGATTTTTTTCATGATTATAGCCCAAAAATGGGTAACAATTGATGAAAAATAGGAAAATCATTAAAAATGAGTACTTTCAAATGGCTGTAGCAAATTAAGAAGTGCACCACAATATGATTTTTTTTTTTTCATCAATTACTTTCTTACAGTCGTAAAAACCCCAAAATCAGGTTAAGAAAAAAGTATAGTTCTAGAAATTTATGGCACCTCAACGAATACAATCCGATAAATCGATTATCAGGTGTCTGCATATTGATATTGTATAATATCAGCTATCGACAAAATATGAAGCCTTTTGAACTCGTTCAATGCGCACGAAATTGCCTAATACCATGAAAAAGAACAATCAAATAAGAAATTAATTGACTTTTATATAATAATAAAACACAATAAAATACATTTTCTTTCCCCGAAAAACCCAAATAAACATTTAAGTTTTCCCATGTAGATTGCATAAATTTTATTCATTTAAACACCTATATACTTGAAATATATTTGGAACAGACTATATTGTTCAACGTCCAGTAAGCCCATTGTCTTTTTGTTTATTTAACTGTTTGATAATTAGGGTAATTAAAAGTGGGAGAAACAGGACTAAACCGTGTGGACAACCGTAATAATTATGTTGTTAATAATACTGAATCATTTACCTTTAACTTGTTTGTCATCGGCTATCAATAACAATGATTTTACGCTCACCCAGTCTCTCAGAGGCCTTCCAGTAGCTAGGATTTAAATAGACAAAAGTAATGTTCATGCATGTATGTGCATGAGAAAGAATAAAACGACACACACCCACACTCAGAAAAGGAAGAATAGTCGGTGCATAATCATGAATACGTTTCTGTTGCCAAGGTTTTTTACAAATATAGTAGTTAGCAGAAAGTTCCAGTTTCCGATATACACCAAACTATACATTTAACCTATTTCACAAAATAAATTAAAATTTCACAAGGCTTGGTTCAAATAGCTTTATGCTGTCCAATATCGTCCAATATTGTGGTCAAGCAGATGAAAAAAATATTCTGAATCTACATTTTCCTAGTACATTATAGTGTTAAATTTGAAAAAATAATTTGATTGATAGCTTCGTAAAACTAAAAAAATGTCTGACTCAGACAAAAAACCATCACCCCTTTTTCCCTTTAAGTTAAATGGTTGCTCCCTAAGTACAATTTGTCTATGTTTTGTACTTGCAAAACTATTGAAAGTTGATCATGCATTCGTTCTCAAATAATATTTAAGACGAGATAAAAGTTAAAAGATACTAAGTGGAAAAAATTAGTTAAATCGCTATGACGTCCGAAAAGATAATAGCCAACACATACATTGTCTTTTAAAGTTATAAAAATTGTTTCTGTAAAATGATAAACACGCCCGTATGTTTGAATATTCAATATTAGTTAAAACACAAGATTAATTCCTGTGCTAGTTTTTCGAATTATTTGATTTAGGCGTTGAGAACTTTTGGTGACCCCACAGTATAAATGTCTATAATAAGTACGACTTACATACGAACGTTTCACCTAATCTGACCCAGTCAATTGGTTTATTCCCGATTGTCCCACTTTTTAAATTTATGGAGTCATGAACAGTTCTGATTGTCCCACATTATTTTATGAAGTAAAATGTTCTTAAATAAACAAGGTAGCTATTGTTTGTTTTGCTAAATAAACAAAAGATAATTATTGCATGTTCAAACTATGATTAAATATAAATTTTATAAAAGTATAAAATTTGATTTTTTGTAAATCATCAGATTAATGCACTTTTGATTAAATAATATAACATTTATGAATCATGAAATATATCTATAATGTTAAGTTTATTCATAAAACTTATATCAATACTGTAATTTCAATTATATTTTTTTCTAAAGTTTTTAAATAAATTTAGAAATAACGATTCAATTTAAAAAGTATAAACTACACTATACACGCACTTGTTGATGGAGAGATGTTTCCACTAGTCTTTACACTTTTACCAGGGAAGTCAGATGCCATTTACACAATATTCTTTACACTACTGAAGACTGCTTACACCCTCAGGCAGATTCAACACAGTCTAGATTCAACTGAACCCAACAAATTGCTTCATTGATAATAAAGCTGCTGTCCAGAATTCTACCACTTCATCCTTTCCAGGAATCACTTTTAAAGGTTTTTTTACTATACTTAGTGTATTTGGCGTAAAGTGCAGTCAACAGGACTCGTGACCGACTATAAAGGAAAACCAGGCATTCATTAACTTAAACACAGGACAGCAGTTCTTGTTCTGGTACCACATGCATAAATAGAAGAGGTCTGGCTCCATGGACTAGAAGACCTGAAAATTCGGATTCAACGTCAAATACCACTCCGTTTACGGACCACCTCACAACATACTGGATTGAAAGCAACATGCATTATGGAAACATTTCCAAACCGATAATGACGACAAACCACATCGAAGGATGGCACAGCAGCTTGAAAATGGTGATCTAAGTACCACACCCAAACATATAGATGCTTAAAGAAGAGCAGGCAGCAAACGAAGTGACCATCAGTCAGTACCTAGCCGCAGGAGTACGACCAAAAAGAAGAAAATACACACTACTCTATCAATGCCTACACAAGAAATCAAAGATTATCTTCAGAATGGCAAAGTTAGTGTTTGTCAGTATGCTAACATATTGCCTCTTATTTGTTACACTTGGGACTAAATTTGTTGCAATTATATGATGTGTTGTGATTGTTTGCTTTATTGTTGTACCTTCTGCATTGTGTGTGCTCTATAGTATCTGCTCTTCATGTCATATTTGTGCTTTAATGAATTAAGCTGTTTATTATGTGGGCTTTCTTGTATTAAGCTGTTTATTATGTTTGTTAATTGTAACTCTTTAGTACACATAAATGAAGAATTGAGTAGTGCTTGATATGTGATATTTTTACTTAACATTATATTCTATGTTTGATGATTCTTCAATTGTACCTATTCTATGCAAAATAAAATTTATAAATATTGATGATTATTAGTTCATTTTATTTCATATTTTATAATATACACTAACTATTTACCTGTAAGTACACAGTATAGAAACAAATTAATCACTATCAAAACAATTCCCGATTGTCCCACATTTAAGCTTCCCAATTGTCCCACAAACATATTCCCAATTGTCCCACAAAATTTCATTATTTTTATGCCTGTAATTTCAAAAGTTGGACAATAGGAAGACACCAGTCAATTGATGACCTGAGCGCGCAAAGAAATGGTCTCGTCCACACTGTTATGAAAACGATTATAAATCATGTCAGAACATCTACACTGACTACTAAACTATGATACCCTCGGAGACTAAATAGTCCACCAGCAGAAGTATCACCCAGTGCAATTGAAAATTAAAATAACACTTTATAAATTGTTTGCTCAAATTCAAATATTTGAAGGATCGATGTACGAATCACATAAAGAGCTATATGACGAACAATTAAGATATTTCTACACTCGAAACAGAAAAATTATCAAAGTCTTATAATTTTAGCATTGGCGATTGTTTTGAATATTTGAAATGTGATCAGACACTTTGAATGATATACGAATATGGGACTCTCTTATGATTTGCAGACGACATGTAGAAAAACGCGACTTTTCTTTGGTATGAATAACAAATTATGTTTGACTTCATTAGACAAACATTGTAGCTACCATTTCAAGTACAACACAGAAAACAGCAAAAATATGAGATTTATGCTGAGCCTGACGCAACTAGTTTAACCAAGTGACTGAATCGCAATCTCGGCGAATATATAAAGAACACAACTTGTTTCGAAAATTGTAATATGATATTCCACCAGAAAGGTTTATACAGTATTCAGTATTGTTTGGTAAACTGAAAGAAATAAAATACAATATTTTACAATATTTAATTCATTGTACGAATGAAATATAGGAACGTTAAATGCAATATTAACAATCGAGTCAAAACCGAAAGTAGAATTTACAGTTCAAATCTCGGATATAAATAACTTACAGTTCGTATGCATTTAATAATCACTTATCCAAATTAACGGAGTTAAACATATTTAATTTTCACAGATTATAAATGAATCAAACGTACTTGACAGTGATATGTCTCGATTTCCTCAGAAGGCTAAATGTCGTCCATGTTACATGTGTTGAGATACTGGAGCGGACGCTGTCACAGAAATTAAAGGCACGTAGTACAATAAAAACGGTGATGTAAGAAATCGGTCCAGTTCAATTTGTTCCGGATAATTATGAAAACATATAATAAACATTGAATGTGAAACAGAATACTCCCGTCTGATATCTAACTGATATCACTATTTCAAATATAAAACACACTTGAATATCTCTGTATACAAATCCATAGTATCACAATCAACGAAAAATTATATACAGTCGTTCTCTATGAGAAGAATCATGTCCACGATTGGTCGCGTGTAGATGGTGGCTTTTCCATTTACGAGTACTCGTACTTCTGCTTTCCTGACATGGTCGTCGGAACCTTTAAGTGAGTTTACTATTACTCCTATCGGCCACTGAGTACGGCAAAGGTTTTGTCCTTTAAAAGAATGACGTCTCCTTCGATGAGATCACGGCGATCTTCGGTCCATTTTCGCCGTGGTTGTAGTAGCGGCAGATACTCTTTCCTCCAACGGGACCAGAAAACACTGGCCAGAGCCTGTGCACATCTCCATTCAGCTAGACATAGATCCCGTTTGTCGAATTCTCCAAGCTGATCTGAAGTGAAGATGTAATCAGTCTTTTGTGTCAATAACATAGTTGGAGTTAGGATTAACGTATTCTCTGGATCTGTCGATACCGATACCAGAGGTCTAGAGTTCACTATTGCTGAAACTTCTGCCATTAACGTATTGAGCACGTCATGCGTTAGGCTCCTTCGCATTTAAAAGCATAGAATCAAGTATTCTCCTAACGATACCATCATTCTCTCCCAGGCTCCACCCATGTGGGACGAATGCGGCGGATTGAAGATCCAGGTTGTACCGGAATTGTACAAAAGGTTCTTGAGGGGTCCGTCCTCAACGTTGATTGAGTCGATTCTCAAGTAGTCGATTGCGCCAATAAAGTTAGTTCCACGGTCGGATCGGAAGATCTTGACTTGGCCTTTAATGGCTGTGAATCTTTTGACAGCGTTTATAAAGGCTGAAGAGCTCATTTCCTCGATGAGTTCGATGTGAACAGCTCTTGTCACTAGGCAGGTGAATAGAATTGCCCAACGTTTTGAGTTGGCGTATCCACCACGGGTTTTACGTGAAACAATTGTCCATGGTCCAAAGGTGTCGATTCCAACGTTAGTGAACAGAGGTGATGGTTCAAGACGGTCCTCTGGTAAATCAGACATGATTTGACACTCGGTTTTCCTCTTAGTTTGCGGCATGTCACACATTTGTGAATAATAGAAGAGATCAAGCGTTTTGCTCCGACGATCCAGAATCCTGCGGATCGAATCGCTCCATCTGTGAAGTGGCGACCTTGATGTTTTATCTTTTCATGGTAGTGTCGGACTAATAATATCGCTATATGATGGCGTCCAGGGACGATCAATGGTTTCTTTTCGCGGAGGTTTAAGTCAGATTTGACAATACGGCCTCCTACTCGTAATAGTCCTCGTTCGTCCAAAACGGATTGAGGTTAGCTATCGGGCTCCGCTTATGAATTTGTTCCTTACGTTTAATGCAATCTATTTCATCTCCGTAAACTTCATGTTGTGCAGATACTAAGATGAAATTTTCGGCATTCGAAAAACTTTCCAGAGAAGTTACTGATGCTGCCTGTTTTGACCCGTGTAAACGGGAGAAACGTTCAAAAGGCTATCGCTCGCACAAGTGATGTCCAGTTGGACACACGGTTGAATCTATCAGTTCCGATACCTTTATGCTCAGGTGTGGCAAATGTTTTTGCAACATTAACAGTTGCACGGATTTCTCCATCTTCCTCTGGATCTATTAGCTGATATATGTCCTCGGAATTCTTCTGTTCCGAGAAAGAAGTTGTCTTGGTCCCAATAACCATTCACTGCTATGAATTTCGTGGGCTGGTACGGACCTTGTTCCCGAATCTGCGGGATTACGGTCGGTTGGTACATAATTCCATTGATTTGGAGAGCTAATTTCCGTATTTTCGCTACACTATTGGCGACGTAGATAAAGAACCTTCGTGTCTCGTTACTGATGTAACCTAAGACCACTTTACTGTCTGTGTAGAATTTCACGGTGTCTATGTGTAAATCTAAATTACCCACGATGGTTTGTGTGATCTCAACTGCTAATACGGCAGCAGATAGTTCAAGTCGTGGAATAGTATGACCACTTGTTGGTGCAACTTTGGCTTTCCTAGAATGAACCCAATGTTTGGTTCACCACTACTGTCGGTCGTGCGTAGATATGCAACAGCTGCTATGGCTTTTCTGACGCATCAGAAGACATGTAACTCCTTTGTGGTGGTTTTGCTGAGATACGATACGTAGGTACGTGGAATCTGCAATGTTTTAATAGTTATTAGAGTATCTCTCCAAGATTTCCATTCAGCTGCTGTCTCATCAGAGAGAGGTTGGTCCCAGTCGACGGTTTCGGATACTATTTTCCTTAGTAGGAGTTTTCCTTGTTAAATAACAGGCGCTAAAATCCAAGAGGATCGTAGATGCTGTTAATTGTTGATAAAATTCTCTCCGAGTGATCGGTTTGTTTTCTGATGACAATTGAAATAAGAAGTTGTCAGTGTTTACGTCCCAGCTGAGTCCAAGACTACGTTGCAGGGTTTGCTGTCGACATCTAAGTCTAGATCCTTGAGATTTGAAGCCAAGTTACTGGCATGAAATGCAGACATAACTTCCGCGCAATTATAGGCGAACTTGTAAGCCGTAAGTTTTCATATTTTGCTAATGCTTGCTGTGTGTCCTTCATGAGCTAAACAGCTTCTCTTTGTAGGACATGACGTAAGACCGTCGTCGACATAGAAGACTCTTGTAACAAAGCTAGTCACGTGACTGCAGAACTCTTGTTCTGATGCTTGAGCTGCTTTTCTGAGTCAAGCGTAGCAACGGCAGGTGACGGACTATTTCCGAAAACATGAACTCTCATGCGGTATTCGACAAGGTTCTTTAGTAGGTCGTTGTCTTTATGCCATAAAAATCTCAGATACTTTCTATGGTCTTTTCTGACTATAAAACAGTGAAACATGTGTTGAACGTCAGCAGTCACTGCCACCATTTCTTTCCTGAAACTCAACAGTACTCCCAAGAGATCATTGGTTAAGTCTGGACCTGTTAACAGGACGCTGTTGAGTGATACTCCATTACATTTGGCGGATGAATCGAACACACCCTAATCTGATCGGGTTTCTTTGGGTGATAGACACCAAATAATGGCAAGTACCAGCACTCTTCATGCTTGTCCAACGGTGGAGCAAGCTCTGCATGATTGTTGTCCAGAATCTTACTCATGAATGTGAGAAAGTGTTCCCGTTTTACTGGATTTCTATTTAGACTGGCGTCTAACATATTAGCACGATGAAGAGCTTGTTGTCTGTTGCTTGGCAATGGCTGTCTTGGCACTCGGAACGGTAACGGTGCTACCCAACTTCCTTCCGAGTCCCTCACAAATTCGTTGTCCATCTGCTTCATGAACATTTTGTCTTCATATGACATTCCAGGCTTATCATTGTCCATAGTTTTTTCAAAGAGTGGCGATTGTAAATCTTTCTTAACAGGGTCTGTGTAATTTTCCCGAATGTCAAATTTGCTCGTGCATGGTTGAAACGTTGACGGTTGTCCTGTAGGTAAAATGTTGGTAATTTTGACGTTTAATTCAAAAGGCACGTGCTGCTTGTTAATGCAAGTCTCCTATCACTACCCAACCCAGTTTCAACTGTTGTGCATATGGTGTTCTGGGTGGTCCTATGCGCTGGTCAAGGACGTGATGTGCCTCTATAAGGTCTCTGCCAATTAAGAAGAATTTGGCAATGTTCCTCTATTGGTGGAATGCTTCCTCTGATTTCATTTAAATGAGGGTGATGCATTGTGACTTCAGGAGTAGAATTTCGTCTCTATTATTGGGAATATGATCACATTCTATAAGTACAGGAGGTCAAATTTGTCATTACCATTTATTGATTCCATGACGAAACCTCTTCCTCTTTTCCCGGAAGTGACTACTCTACCGGAACATGTTGATAAGGTATAGTTCTCCGGTTTATCTTTTACGTCGAAAAGATTGAAGAATTCGGGCGATGCTAGTGACCGGTTGCTTTGGTCGTACATCCGGATAACTTTGTCCTGGTTATCCTTGTGATAAACATTCACAGGTAGTATTTTAGCAAAAGATTTCCCGCTATATGTATCCTTGCAGATCTCAGTGCAGGTAGAGTTAACTGAGGTTGACTTAGTTTCAGCCGATTATGTTGGCTCCCCGCCGTAGGATTGTCTGGGCGAGCTAGACTGAGAACTTGCAGGTTGCTGTGGTGAAGTGATGTGAAGTGCAGAGTGTGTTGTTTACTTCACATTCTTTACAACTTATGCGTGCATTGCATTCCGGCTTCTGTGTGTGGTGGAATCGCAACACTTGTAACAGACATTGTTTAGTTTCAAAGACCTTTGCGTTCCTCTATTGACTTGGCTCGGAACGCTCGATATTCATTTAAGGAATGCTTTGTATTGTGCAGAATACAAAGACCTTGTTTGCTGGCGTCTCCAGATTGCTGCTCAACCGCTGTTTTATGAGCACCAACTTTAGTCTTGGGGTGAGACGTGAACCTTGGCGCAGCACCTTTTGTATTTGGTGTGACTTTTGACCCAAAGATGAACCCAGGATCGTTTTAATTTTGCTAATTTCACTGATGAATGCAGATCACTCTGTGAACGGCGGAAAAGCAACGTCGTGATTCAATTTATATCTAGACGCCCTTGTTATCCACTTTTCCTGAAGTCCGTAGGGTAGTTTTTCAATGATAGGGTTAATTCCAGATGGTGAGTCAAAATAAGCCAGCAGACATCCCGCTTGGGATTTTCCTTGTGATATTCTATTTCTGATAGAATATCAGACAGTTCATAGAGACGTGCGTTATCCTTGTTCGTTAAGGTTGGAAAGTTGACCAGTTTACTCGTGAGAGGCCTCCAACATTTCTGGAGCACCATACCGCTCGTCAAGCCTCTTCCATAATCTTTGTATGCCTTTTGTAGGGTTATTGGCGTTTGACACTCTTATACTAATGGCATGTTCAGCAGTCTCTGGCCCGAGCCACTTGATTAATAGGTCAATCTGTTCAGAGTCAGAAACTTGTAACTCGTCTGTGACGTTTTTGAAGCTAGCTTTCCATATATGGAAGGATTCTGCCCGGTCGTTAAAGCTTGTTAATCGGGAGAACAGCAGGTCCTTACGTAGGAGAGATCTAGTTATCTCAGATGTAGGATTGATTTGTTGCAGGTGTGCAGCAGGGTCTCTTCTATAACGCCTTGTTTTTGGTATGCAACAGGCATCTCTTCTGAAACGCCGTTTTCCAATGCCAGTTATTGTTCCCAGATCTGGGAATACATTAACTTCTGGTGATTTAGCATGTGTAGGCAAGACTGCAGGTGTTTGTGATGGCAAGTGGTGCTTCATGACTTAGTTCAATCTTAACAGGCGTTTTTTTTCTTTTCTTTTGAGGACCTGTCACTTTCTGTACGGCAGTTGGTTCGGGATGTTTATTGACGAAATCTTGCACACGTTGGAGTGGGTCTTCCGTCTCGTCAGGAGATCGTCTAGCGCTTGGCTGTCATCGTACTCTAGGATACGAGCCTCGGCTTCTGCGGCTGCAGCTTTCTCTGTGCTTCGAGAAGGTTCAAATTGGCCTTTAGTTCAGCTTTTTCCGGCTTACACGCGCAGCCTCTTGTTCCAATTGAGCTTTCCTGCGTATTACCTCCTGTTCTGATTGTGCTTTTCTTTTATCGGCCTCCTGTTCTGCTCGGATGGCTTCTTGCTCCATTTTGGCTTTGACTTCCGTTTGTCTGAACAGAGCCTGTTCCTCTTATAAGGCCTCCTGTTTAAGGATCAGGGCATGTTTTTCGGCAAAAGGCAATTTTAGACTTAGCAGCCTCTGCTTTGGCACGCTTCCTCTGTGCTAGGCTTGACAAATCGGAGACGTAGGAGCTTCCGCTGTGTGAGGTTTTCTTACTCATAATGTCTTCGTTTTCGTGGATTTAGCCTTTGTGAGGGCGAGGCGATGCTCGTGTAATGTTTCCATGACCAGGTCCACTTTGGATAGACGAATATCTGTTGAAAGGTTACATGTATCAATGTCTTTAAGACTGTCCAATGTTCTGGTATTCTTCAGAAATATCAAGTACTCGTTTATGAGCTTGCGATAATTGGTACAGGCTTGTACGATTTTGTCCTGTGCTGTTAGCAATTGCTGAAGCTCGCTAGGAGGCGTGGCCACTTCCAATAACTGGATTTCAATACTTGACCAGAGGGCCTCTAGTTCTTGATAGAACTTGTCACGTTTTTCTGTGTATGCTCCTTTACCTTTTCTGTGAAAAGTAAAATCACAAAATACTGAACTCCGAGGAAAATTCAAAAGGAAAGTCCCCAATCAAATGGCAAAATCAAAAGTTCAAACACATCAAACGAATGGAAAACAACTGTCATATTCCTGACTTGGTACAGGCATTTTCTTATGTAGAAAATGGTGGATTGAACCTGGTTTTATAGCTAGCCAAACATACTCGCCTTGTCTCAGGATTTTCATCTAAAGGTGTTGTAGTAGACGGATTCTCTATTTGGTCTTTAAAGACGTCTCCGCTGTAGGTTGAACCTCGTCTTGCTCCTCCACGTGACTGGGATCCATGATGTAAATCAACTAACTGTAGACAATGTTGGTTCAACGTTGTTTGTTTGCTGCCTAGGACACACAAGCTGTGTTGCGTAGAGTCAAGTTAATAGCTACGAACGATGCTCCGTTGTATTTCCTGGTCAGGAGATGTGTAGACAAGTTGTTGTCAATTTACTATGCTGAGCCTGACTCAACTAGTTTAACCAAGTGACTGAATCGCAATCTCGGCGAATATATAAAGAACACAACTTGTTTCGAAAATTGTAATATGATATTCCACTAGAAAGGTTTATACAGTAGTCAGTATTGTTTGGTAAACTGAAAGAAATAAAATACAATATTTTACAATATTTAATTCATTGTACGAATGAAATATAGGAACGTTAAATGCAATATTAACAATCGAGTCAAAACCGAAAGTAGAATTTACAGTTCAAATCTCGGATATAAATAACTTACAGTTCGTATGCATTTAATAATCACTTATCCAAATTAACGGAGTTAAACATATTTAATTTTCACAGATTATAAATGAATCAAACGTACTTGACAGTGATATGTCTCGATTTCCTCAGAAGGCTAAATGTCGTCCATGTTACATGTGTTGAGATACTGGAGCGGACGCTGTCACAGAAATTAAAGGCACGTAGTACAATAAAAACGGTGATGTAAGAAATCGGTCCAGTTCAATTTGTTCCGGATAATTATGAAAACATATAATAAACATTGAATGTGAAACAGAATACTCCCGTCTGATATCTAACTGATATCACTATTTCAAATATAAACACACTTGAATATCTCTGTATACAAATCCATAGTATCACAATCAACGAAAAATTATATACAGTCGTTCTCTATGAGAAGAATCATGTCCACGATTGGTCGCGTGTAGATGGTGGCTTTTCCATTTACGAGTACTCGTACTTCTGCTTTCCTGACATGGTCGTCGGAACCTTTAAGTGAGTTTACTATTACTCCTATCGGCCACTGAGTACGGCAAAGGTTTTGTCCTTTAAAGAATGACGTCTCCTTCGATGAGATCACGGCGATCTTCGGTCCATTTTCGCCGTGGTTGTAGTAGCGGCAGATACTCTTTCCTCCAACGGGACCAGAAAACACTGGCCAGAGCCTGTGCACATCTCCATTCAGCTAGACATAGATCCCGTTTGTCGAATTCTCCAAGCTGATCTGAAGTGAAGATGTAATCAGTCTTTTGTGTCAATAACATAGTTGGAGTTAGGATTAACGTATTCTCTGGATCTGTCGATACCGATACCAGAGGTCTAGAGTTCACTATTGCTGAAACTTCTGCCATTAACGTATTGAGCACGTCATGCGTTAGGCTCCTTCGCATTTAAAAGCATAGAATCAAGTATTCTCCTAACGATACCATCATTCTCTCCCAGGCTCCACCCATGTGGGACGAATGCGGCGGATTGAAGATCCAGGTTGTACCGGAATTGTACAAAAGGTTCTTAAGGGGTCCGTCCTCAACGTTGATTGAGTCGATTTTCAAGTCGTCGATTGCGCCAATAAAGTTAGTTCCACGGTCGGATCGGAAGATCTTGACTTGGCCTTTAATGGCTGTGAATCTTTTGACAGCGTTTATAAAGGCTGAAGAGCTCATTTCCTCGATGAGTTCGATGTGAACAGCTCTTGTCACTAGGCAGGTGAATAGAATTGCCCAACGTTTTGAGTTGGCGTATCCACCACGGTTTTACGTGAAACAATTGTCCATGGTCCAAAGGTGTCGATTCAACGTTAGTGAACAGAGGTGATGGTTCAAGACGGTCCTCTGGTAAATCAGACATGATTTGACACTCGGTTTTCCTCTTAGTTTGCGGCATGTCACACATTTGTGAATAATAGAAAAAATCAAGCGTTTTGCTCCGACGATCCAGAATCCTGCGGATCGAATCGCTCCATCTATGAAGTGGCGACCTTGATGTTTTATCTTTTCATGGTAGTTTCGGACTAATAATGTCGCTATATGATGGCGTCCAGGGACGATCAATGGTTTCTTTTCACGGAGGTTTAAGTCAGATTTGACAATACGGCCTCCTACTCGTAATAGTCCTCGTTCGTCCAAAAACGGATTGAGGTTAGCTATCGGGCTCCGCTTATGAATTTGTTCCTTACGTCGAATGCAATCTATTTCTTTTCCGTAAACTTCGTGTTGTGCAGATATCAATATAAAATTTTCGGCATTCGAAAAACTTTCCAGAGAAGTTACTGATGCTGCCTGTTTTGACCCGTGTAAACGGGAGAAACGTTCAAAAGGCTATCGCTCGCACAAGTGATGTCCAGTTGGACACACGGTTGAATCTATCAGTTCCGATACCTTTATGCTCAGGTGTGGCAAATGTTTTGCAACATTAACAGTTGCACGGATTTCTCCATCTTCCTCTGGATCTATTAGCTGATATATGTCCTCGGAATTCTTCTGTTCCGAGGAAAGAAGTTGTCTTGGTCCCAATAACCATTCACTGCTATGAATTTCGTGGGCTGGTACGGACCTTGTTCCCGAATCTGCGGGATTACGGTCGGTTGGTACATAATTCCATTGATTTGGAGAGCTAATTTCCGTATTTTCGCTACTCTATTGGCGACGTAGATAAAGAACCTTCGTGTCTCGTTACTGATGTAACCTAAGACCACTTTACTGTCTGTGTAGAATTTCACGGTGTCTATGTGTAAATCTAAATTACCCACGATGGTTTGTGTGATCTCAACTGCTAATACGGCAGCAGATAGTTCAAGTCGTGGAATAGTATGACCACTTGTTGGTGCAACTTTGGCTTTCCTAGAATGAACCCAATGTTTGGTTCACCACTACTGTCGGTCGTGCGTAGATATGCAACAGCTGCTATGGCTTTTCTGACGCATCAGAAGACATGTAACTCCTTTGTGGTGGTTTTGCTGAGATACGATACGTAGGTACGTGGAATCTGCAATGTTTTAATAGTTATTAGAGTATCTCTCAAGATTTCCATTCAGCTGCTGTCTCATCGGAGAGAGGTTGGTCCCAGTCGACGGTTTCGGATACTATTTTCCTTAGTAGGAGTTTTCCTTGTTAAATAACAGGCGCTAAAAATCCAAGAGGATCGTAGATGCTGTTAATTGTTGATAAAATTCTCTCCGAGTGATCGGTTTGTTTTCTGATGACAATTGAAACAAGAAGTTGTCAGTGTTTACGTCCCAGCTGAGTCCAAGACTACGTTGCAGGGTTTGCTGTCGACATCTAAGTCTAGATCCTTGAGATTTGAAGCCAAGTTACTGGCATGAAATGCAGACATAACTTCCGCGCAATTATAGGCGAACTTGTGAAGCCGTAAGTTTTCATATTTTGCTAATGCTTGCTGTGTGTCCTTCATGAGCTAAACAGCTTCCTCTTTGTAGGACATGACGTAAGACCGTCGTCGACATAGAAGACTCTTGTAACAAAGCTAGTCACGTGACTGCAGAACTCTTGTTCTGATGCTTGAGCTGCTTTTCTGAGTCCAAGCGTAGCAACGGCAGGTGACGGACTATTTCCGAAAACATGAACTCTCATGCGGTATTCGACAAGGTTCTTTTGTAGGTCGTTGTCTTTATGCCATAAAATCTCAGATACTTTCTATGGTCTTTTCTGACTATAAAACAGTGAAACATGTGTTGAACGTCAGCAGTCACTGCCACCATTTCTTTCCTGAAACTCAACAGTACTCCCAAGAGATCATTGGTTAAGTCTGGACCTGTTAACAGGACGCTGTTGAGTGATACTCCATTACATTTGGCGGATGAATCGAACACACCCTAATCTGATCGGGTTTCTTTGGGTGATAGACACCAAATAATGGCAAGTACCAGCACTCTTCATGCTTGTCCAAAGGTGGAGCAAACTCTGCATGATTGTTGTCCAGAATCTTACTCATGAATGTGAGAAAGTGTTCCCGTTTTACTGGGTTTCTATTTAGACTGGCGTCTAACATATTAGCACGATGAAGAGCTTGTGGTCTGTTGCTTGGCAATGACTGTCTTGGCACTCGGAACGGTAACGGTGCTACCCAACTTCCTTCCGAGTCCCTTACAAATTCGTTGTCCATCTGCTTCATGAACATTTTGTCTTCATATGACATTCCAGGCTTATCATTGTCCATAGTTTTTTCAAAGAGTGGCGATTGTAAATCTTTCTTAACAGGGTCTGTGTAATTTTCCCGAATGTCAAATTTGCTCGTGCATGGTTGAAACGTTGATGGTTGTCCTGTAGGTAAAATGTTGGTAATTTTGACGTTTAATTCAAAAGGAACGTGCTGCTTGTTAATGCAAGTCTCCTATCACTACCCAACCCAGTTTCAACTGTTGTGCATATGGTGTTCTGGGTGGTCCTATGCGCTGGTCAAGGACGTGATGTGCCTCTATAAGGTCTCTGCCAATTAAGAGAAGAATTTGGCAATGTTCCTCTATTGGTGGAATGCTTCCTCTGATTTCATTTAAATGAGGGTGATGCATTGTGACTTCAGGAGTAGGAATTTCGTCTCTATTATTGGGAATATGATCACATTCTATAAGTACAGGGAGGTCAAATTTGTCATTACCATTTATTGATTCCATGACGAAACCTCTTCCTCTTTTCCGGAAGTGACTACTCTACCGGAACATGTTTATAAGGTATAGTTCTCCGGTTTATCTTTTACGTCGAAAAGATTGAAGAATTCAGGCGATGCTAGTGACCGGTTGCTTTGGTCGTACATCCGGATAACTTTGTCCTGGTTATCCTTGTGATAAACATTCACAGGTAGTATTTTAGCAAAGATTTCCCGCTATATGTATCCTTGCAGATCTCAGTGCAGGTAGAGTTAACTGAGGTTGACTTAGTTTCAGCCGATTATGTTGGCTCCCCGCCGTAGGATTGTCTGGGCGAGCTAGACTGAGAACTTGCAGGTTGCTGTGGTGAAGTGATGTGAAGTGCAGTAGTGTGTTGTTTACTTCCACATTCTTTACAACTTATGCGTGCATTGCATTCCGGCTTCTGTGTGTGGTGGAATCGCAACACTTGTAACAGACATTGTTTTGTTTCAAAAGACCTTTGCGTTCCTCTATTGACTTGGCTCGGAACGCTCGACATTCATTTTAAGAATGCTTTGTATTGTGCAGAATACAAAGACCATGTTTGCTGGCATCTCCAGATTGCTGCTCAACCGCTGTTTTATGGGCACCAACTTTAGATTCAGGGTGAGAAGTGAACCTTGGCGCAGCACCTTTGGTATTTGGTGTGACTTTTGACCCGAAGATGAACCCAGGATCATTTTTAATTTTGCTAATTTCACTGATGAATGCAGATAACTCTGTGAACGGCGGAAAAGCAACATCGTGATTCAATTTATATCTAGACGCCCTTGTTATCCACTTTTCCTGAAGTCCGTAGGGTAGTTTTTCAATGATAGGGTTAATTCCAAATGGTGAGTCAAAATAAGCCAGCAGACATCCCGCTTGGGATTTTCCTTGTGATAATCTATTTCTGATAGAATATCAGATAGTTCATAGAGACGTGCGTTGTCCTTGTTCGTTAAGGTTGGAAAGTTGACAAGTTTACTCGTGAGAGAGGCCTCCAACATTTCTGGAGCACCATACCGCTCGTCAAGCCTCTTCCATAATCTTTGTATGCCTTTTGTAGGGTTATTGGCGTTTGACGCTCTTATGCTAATGGCATGTTTAGCAGACTCTGGCCCGAGCCACTTGATCAGAAGGTCAATCTGTTCAGAGTCAGAAACTTGTAACTCGTCGGTGACGTTTTTGAAGCTAGCTTTCCATGTATGGAAGGATTCTGCCCGGTCGTTAAAGCTTGTTAATCGGGAGAACACAGGTCCTTACGTAGGAGAAATCTAGTTATCTCCGATGTAGGATTGATTTGTTGCTGGTGTGCAGCAGGGGTCTCTTCTATAACGCCTTGTTTTTGGTATGCAACAGGCATCTCTTCTGAAACGCCGTTTTCCAATGCCAGTTATTGTTCCCAGATCTGGGAATACATTAACTTCTGGTGATTTAGCATGTGTAGGCAAGACTGCAGGTGTTTGTGATGGCAAGTGGTGCTTCATGACTTAGTTCAATCTTAACAGGCGTTTTTTTTCTTTTCTTTTGAGGACCTGTCACTTTCTGTACGGCAGTTGGTTCGGGATGTTTATTGACGAAATCTTGCACACGTTGGAGTGGGTCTTCCGTCTCGTCAGGAGATCGTCTAGCGCTTGGCTGTCATCGTACTCTAGGATACGAGCCTCGGCTTCTGCGGCTGCAGCTTCTCTCTGTGCTTCGAGAAGGTTCAAATTGGCCTTTAGTTCAGCTTTTCCGGCTTACACGCGCAGCCTCTTGTTCCAATTGAGCTTTCCTGCGTATTACCTCCTGTTCTGATTGTGCTTTTTTTTATCGGCCTCCTGTTCTGCTCGGATGGCTTCTTGCTCCATTTGGCTTTGACTTCCGTTTGTCTGAACAGAGCCTGTTCCTCTTATAAGGCCTCCTGTTTAAGGATCAGGGCATGTTTTTCGGCAAAAGGCAATTTTAGACTTAGCAGCCTCTGCTTTGGCACGCTTCCTCTGTGCTAGGCTTGACAAATCGGAGACGTAGGAGCTTCCGCTGTGTGAGGTTTTCTTACTCATAATGTCTTCGTTTTCGTGGATTTAGCCTTTGTGAGGGCGAGGCGATGCTCGTGTAATGTTTCCATGACCAGGTCCACTTTGGATAGACGAATATCTGTTGAAAGGTTACATGTATCAATGTCTTTAAGACTGTCCAATGTTCTGGTATTCTTCAGAAATATCAAGTACTCGTTTATGAGCTTGCGATAATTGGTACAGGCTTGTACGATTTTGTCCTGTGCTGTTAGCAATTGCTGAAGCTCGCTAGGAGGCGTGGCCACTTCCAATAACTGGATTTCAATACTTGACCAGAGGGCCTCTAGTTCTTGATAGAACTTGTCACGTTTTTCTGTGTATGCTCCTTTACCTTTTTCTGTGAAAAGTAAAATCACAAAATACTGAACTCCGAGGAAAATTCAAAAGGAAAGTCCCCAATCAAATGGCAAAATCAAAAGTTCAAACACATCAAACGAATGGAAAACAACTGTCATATTCCTGACTTGGTACAGGCATTTTCTTATGTAGAAAATGGTGGATTGAACCTGGTTTTATAGCTAGCCAAACATACTCGCCTTGTCTCGGGATTTTCATCTAAAGGTGTTGTAGTAGACGGATTCTCTATTTGGTCTTTAAAGACGTCTCCCGCTGTAGGTTGAACCTCGTCTTGCTCCTCCACGTGACTGGGATCCATGATGTAAATCAACTAACTGTAGACAATGTTGGTTCAACGTTGTTTGTTTGCTGCCTAGGACACACAAGCTGTGTTGCGTAGAGTCAAGTTAATAGCTACGAACGATGCTCCGTTGTATTTCCTGGTCAGGAGATGTGTAGACAAGTTGTTGTCAATTTACTATGCTGAGCCTGACTCAACTAGTTTAACCAAGTGACTGAATCGCAATCTCGGCGAATATATAAAGAACACAACTTGTTTCGAAAATTGTAATATGATATTCCACCAGAAAGGTTTATACAGTAGTCAGTATTGTTTGGTAAACTGAAAGAAATAAAAATACAATATTTTACAATATGTACGAATGAAATATAGGAACGTTAAATGCAATATTAAAAATTGAGTCAAAAACGAAAGTAGAATTTACAGTTCAAATCTCGGATAAATAACTTACAGTTCGTATGCATTTAATAATCACTTATCCAAATTAACGGAGTTAAACATATTTGATATCCACAGTTTATAAATGAACCAAACGTACTTGACACTGGTATGTCTCGATTTCCTCATAAGGTTAAATGTCGTCCATGTTACATCTGTTGAGATACTGGAGCGGACGGTGTCACAGAAATTAAAGGCACGTAGTACAATAAAACCGGTGATGTAAGAAATCGGTCCAGTTCAATTTGTTCCGGATAATTATGAAAACATATAATAAACATTGAATGTGAAACAGAATAAGATTACTGACCATGTTACTTACCTTTAGTAACAGTGAAATGATATTTAGCATACATTTCTTAACTTAGCGACAAAAGAGATGATTTCAGCTTCCCAATTGTGAACTTTCCATTTCTATGTAGCAACTTTCCAGCAGCACCAGCAGATGGAGTATATATCTCCCAGTTGACACGATATTCCATGCAGGGCTTGAGTTTACTATCATGATTTCATTGATAGAGTATTGCTGCTCACAAGAGAACTATTATACCGCCAGTTCCAAGTGGTGAAGTTAAAATCATTCAATCGAAAATTTTACGGACGCCATTCCGCGTTGGTTGACCGTTACGGAACACGTGTTTCACAGATGACGAAGGAAATGTTCCAATCGTCATAACCACAATCCTGCCCTACATTTCCACGAATGTAACCTACCGAATGAGAACACGACGGGTGGCACATGTGAGCATGATCTGCCTACCCTTCCGTAGCACCTGAGGTCATCCGGTTCTTTTGTTGGGTTCATGTTGCTCAGTCTTACAATGAAAGTCGTCTTCGTATCTTGTATCTATACTACATTTGTACTAAAGGAAGAGACCGATTTCATTGAGCCGCAACTCATCTGAAACCATACAAAGTCGGAAATATTTGTGATATGACGTATAAATGTAGTGTTTTGTACTTTCTAAATTTGTCTTTGAAACAATCAGTCGATGTACTGGCCGCGAAATCTTATATAAATATTTACTAAAATAACGAAGTCCCATTTGTTAGCCGTCATGATGTAAATACGACGAATAAAAGAATTCAACTTTATATATAACTTATATATGGTGTTGATTAAAATTACACCATTCCAGGGTTTTTTGTTTTCCACATAATTAGTATTACCAATAATTAACAAGTTCCGGGTCGAATCAGTGGCGGATCCAGAGGGGCGTAGGCGTGCCCCCCTTTTGCTTGAACTTTTGTTTTTGTTTTTGTAAAATGATTAATCAGACTAGACTTCGTGAACTTTGCCATTTCCCGGCCGTGTATTTAATTTTTATGCGACAATTCTTTACTTATAAAGATATTTTTCGCTCGTATTTACTGTAATATATTATTGATTATGTCAAAGTCATGTGATTCGCTACGGTGGAGTTGATCAGTACGTCGAAAAAACGTCACTCAGTCATTTTGAAATTCAAATTACAGTAACACATTGCTTAGGCGGAGGATGACAAGCATGACGCCTTCAAAGCGACAAAGGATTGAGCAAGAACCACGTATTGACTTCTATTTCACAATTCCACTCAACAGAAGTAATACTCTATTACACTCTCATGAAAAATAAGTTATACAGCAATATTATTTACCTACGAAAATATGTTTAACCCCAGCTAATTAATAACATTGCTGAATAATGATCCCCAGTCAGTAAGCTCTAGATAGATTTAAAGTCTAAGGTTTGGACCATTTGATTTGATAGGGCAGTCTGAGATATTTTAGAGAAAAATTCTGACCCTGATTTTTGCCTTAAACAAAATTCTGGCCGTATCTGTATTGAAAACAATTATCGTGTCCCTTTTTGCTATAAGAAAAAATCCAACAGAATTATTCAGCATTAAATGAACATGGTGAATAAAAACGGGCGTAATTTATTTTTAGGGGTTTGCATGTAAATCCGTATCTGACCGGAATGTCTGTTTCGCCGAACTGATATACTGAATACTTTTTCCAAGGCCCAACTGCAACCTGCCTGCTGGGTGTGGCCTTTATGTCTCCATTTGTCGACCGTTATTCACAATTTCGTTGTCATTTGATTTTCAGACTCATTCGTAGCCTTTGGTTGATTTGGAACCCTCACTTCCCTTGTTGGGTGAAACATTTCAACTAAACATTAGGATAAAAATTGCTTGTGTGTCTTTGTTGTTGTCGGTCGTATTATAAACTTTATTGCCGTATATCATGTTTACAACAAGAAATCTGTGAGGTTATGCTAACTAACCATACAACAAACGAGAATTTTCCATGTCCATTTTTACTGACAAATCCCAATCAAATATGTTAGTACATAGCTTTGGATCCATTCAATCATTTTATAATAGACAATTAATGGGGAGAATGCGGCATCAAAATGTCCAACCCTAGCTTACACTTTAACTATAAAATATACATGCCCCACATCAGGAATCGTTAAAATGTGCATTTTACACATATTTTATGTTTGTTTAGCCCAAAAGGTCCAAAAATGTTTTGCCTCGCTCCGCTCGGCGAACTTTACATACTTCCCCTTTCCAAAATCCTGGATCCGCCCCTGAATCCAATACCGATACCAATAGTATATGTCTTCTTCTTCTGTTAGTAAATTCCTCCGTTGTCGGAGCAACTTTGTCACACGGGTATTAAAAGACCTTTCTTAATTTAAATAAAAATAAAACATTAAGAACTTATAAATACTAAGACCAAAAGGGTATATGCATTCCTTCATAACATATTATTGGCCTAAAATATACAGACTGAATGAAAACACCGTAATTGAATACTATTTACATATATTTGTGCAAGTGAATCAAAATCCAGACTATAAATAAGGCGTACTGTAGGTCATGGATCCGCGATGTCGGGCGTGTTCTAGTATTTCTAAAATTAAAAGAGATGGATGACGGCAGATTATTTTGTTAAACTGGTCCTATACGAAGAGAGTTACCTACAGACATTATTACCTGCGTTGTTTTGTTGCCGAAGTACTATCGAGAGATTTCGTGGTTGAGGTTACTGCATACGGAAAAGCTTCCGACAAATTAGAGTACGGGAGGAAAAACAATAGCAGTACAAATTTGAAGATTTTGATAAGACAAAAGGATTTTGTTTAAAAGAAAGTCCATGTACACGCGTGTTCTAAAGTAAAACTTGGACATTCAAGTATATAAAACATATTCATTTTTTTTTAGTTTGAAGTATCATATGACTTTAAACATGTTCAGCACTTTTTACAAAGAGATTGATAATTTTATTCCAATTTCAGACTGTTTATTTTCAACTTTTTCAATACCCTCTTACCATAACCGATTCATGAAGGGAGTTATGCTCATACTATAGCCGGGTAAAATGGCGTTTCGACTATATGGAATCAAGAAGGAATATTTCGCTCCTAAAACTTTTATTTTAGCAGTCCGGAAAGACCGAACAACAAACTCCAAACCAAATGTAAAGTAACATACAAACAATAACAATATATATAAGCACAAGCAATTAAAGGATGAAGAAGATTAACAGATGCCAAAGAGAAATAACAATAGATTAAGAGTAATTAGTGTCCTATACTTATATGTAAATTATTGTCCAAACTGTCACAGAGCATAAATAATTAAATGAATAGACTAAATGAAACCAGTCCTTTGTCCACGATTATGACACTTAATCTGTGTAAAACATGTCTAAAGTTACGACAAAGTCCACAATAATATATGAAAATAGAGTAAAACACTTGAAATAATAAAATGTTGTATAAAAACTTATTTCGCACTTCACAGTACAAATAGTCCGGTCATAATACCACTGATTTAAGGGTTTCAGTTCTCGTAATTATAATGTTTAATGCCATTCTATGGCTTACGATTTTGAATATTTGGCAGTTATAAAGCAAAAGTATAAATATCATGCACATTTATTCCGACAAACTTTTAATTACGAAGTACTAGTATAGACTTTTTCTTTGATAATGAGTTGGGATCAATTCTTTTTGGATGTGCAGTGCAGCGACATTTGTGTTGCAAATTATTTACAGCTTTGCAGTATGTCATAGGTTTCTTAGATTAAAAAAGTTAAAATACGACGGCTTAATCGTAAATTACATTTGTGCTGTACATTTCTGATATAACCAAAGTTATTACAATTCTTCTTACAATATGGTTAAAAAAACTTTGTTTATATGTTTATGTTTTATACAGAAACTTCTGCTGTTCCCATTACTACGAAAATGCTGAAAAGGAATGCATAGGTAAGTATATTTTGATATCAAAAATTCATGTCAATTTCATAGCCAACTGAGAATTGCCATACTGATCCTTTTGCGTCTTGTCAAACATTTTCCTCGTAGATTTTCCTGATAGATTCATAAAGTAAGAATTTGATAGATTCTTTGTTTTTCCAGAATAAATGTTGATAAAAAGTGTATATTGATATTTCTGAACTACTGATTATTTAATTACTATATATAAATTCAAAAACATATGCCATGACATAAACCAAATATAAAGTCGGTTCCGATCCAGTACCGGTGATTACACCAAGTCGTACATAATAGAAATCGCAATTTTCATGATTTTCAAAATATTTTGTTTACATTTTCTTCAGAAATTACATTATTTCCTTGCAAAAATCCAATTGCAGGTCATTTGTGCTCTTATTACACTCCTTTGTGGTCCTTTGTGCTACATTGTGCTCCTTTGTGCACAAAGGAGGTCCTTTGCGTGTTTTTAGAGACCCCACATTTGATCTTAAATGACATATGGATGTGACAGTGATCGGGAACAGATACCCTCAAACAAAATTCAAATACTGCTTATTGTTTGCATTTATTGACCCACAAGTTTATTTTGCCAAATTAAAAAGTGATATTTTTATTACAAAATAAGTAATTTGTCTGAGTTTTCATTGTCGACTTATTTTGCAAAACTCTTAAATGTGCGATTTACGTATCTCCTACTCCCCAACATGTTCCATTCGTCCAAATATTGGTGGGAATGGACGAAAAATCGAGACATATATAACCTCTAATGTAAACAATAAAGTCAAAACATTCTCAATTATAAGGCATGAAGAAACTAAAATTATTTTCCCCGTAGAATGATACTAATTTTCTGACGTCACATTTAGAGTCAGTCGACCAAAGATGTCATTTACACCGATCATTGACCTCGGTAACTAGTATGGTAGACTTTTCTTAGTATGTGTAATCACCAACCATGTTGCCGCACGCATAGTCTCAGATTTCCTTGAAATTTTGTTTGTTGGTAGCTTTCGATAATCATACAAGAAAATATGGTGCCAAAACATTTGTTTATTTCCCGTTGCCATGTTATCAGGTCCCTTTGCCTCAAAAGTGCATATGTTGAGGTAGAAAATTACCAATTTCAAACAGTTATCATTGACACATTTCAATTTTGATGAATATTGTGACATTTGTTCATTAAGATAAATTAAAATGAGTAAGATAAAAGATAAAAGTTCATTCTAATGAAAAGAATAGAACATGGCAACACTGATTAACATAAGGGAGTTTTCATTGTATTCAAAAGGCAAATTAGAGGCATTTTGCATGAACTTATTATTACACACTTTTGCATCCAAACCTATTTATATTGAGATAATAATTGTAAACTATCACAGTTGTCTAGTGAAATATTATAACTAAAGTTTTGGGATTTAGGTTGCTAGGTTGTTTGATATTAAGCATAAAAGTGTCATGTTTGTAATTTTGTGAAAGAATTTTGACCCTTGTTATTACATTATCTCATACACAGTGACAGATAAAGGATGAACATCAATTGCAAAATGTTGCGCATTCAAATACCTGAAGTTTTATACAAAGGTCAAAGGTTATTGATGACCTTGACCTTTGACTCTGAGTCTTTTTCAGATTTTGTCAAAATTGTTAACAAATAGACCCATACAATAGATAGAAAATGTTCAGAACGATTATTGTTTTTATTTGGTAATAAAGCAAATTCCAGAGGTCAAGGTCAAGTCAGAAGTGTTTAGCAATCACCCTTACTTGATATAAAAGTACCTAATTACCATACATATTTGGGTTACGATTAATATGAACTAATAGATCTAAATTGAAAGATAAGGGGTCAATATTGTCACCATAAACTTAAGAAGCCATTCTCATATAGTTGGAAAATACATAGCAACCATCAATGTTTAGGTCCTTGGGACAAAATTCCAATATTTTGAAACTGAACTTGATTTTTTCCTCCAATTAGAATTTCGAATTCCTTTTAAGGTGGCTCGGCCCTTTAACAGTGCGCAGTTTTTAACGCATGTTTCTAACGACGAGCGCCTTGACAACGATCGCTTTGAGGGTCTTCTCAAAGTAGTGTTAACGTTGACGACATTGGAAGGCGGACGTGTCTGAGATACCCTTTCCGATGTCAA
>JAASAO010000167.1:0-43628 GCA_017311375.1 Mytilus coruscus
TTGTGTGTATTTTATGTATTGTGCATGTTATCTATATAAAATTCAAATGTTTTTTGTTTAATAAATTCTTTAAACAATGAGTTTGTGACAACTAATCATACTTCAATTCTTACAATATTGAAATTAGGAGTATAGTTGCCGGCGCTGGTATAATAGCCACTGACCTTTATTGAATATATTTCTATGTGAATATCTCGATAATGGGCATGAAAGATCATGAAAGTAAACAAAACTCAAAAGTCCTAAATGTTGAACGGGAACACTTTCAAGATGATATTTCTATGTGAATATCTCGAAAATGGGCATGAAAGAAAACAAAACTCAAAAGTCCTAAATGTTAAACAGGAACACTTTCAAGATGAAATTACTCACTGGGCAACATATGAAAAATGACACTCTTTCCAAACCCAACGGGCAAGTTGACTATTACATTATTTCCCTCGATAATATTTTGTATAGAAGATATTTGTTCAGGTTTCAGTGTCAACTGCGGATACAGCTGACACTGAACGTTCCGAATTGCCTCCTCCATGTTGGAATATTGTGAGATAAAAAAGTATTCGTACACTAAAATAACTCATTCTCTGATACTGTACCTATTTTACTATTTGAGTATTTTTATTGATTTTCTAATAAAATATTAATCAGTTCATAATGTAGTTGTTATATTTTCATTTAACATATATTAAAGAAATATGGTGGAAAAAATTGTAGGTATTGGTCAAGTTTGAAGTTCTCTGTGTGGATTTAAAAAAATTAATACTCAAGGTTTTTGTGTTTAAAATGTGACATTTTTAGGATAGGCTGAATCAACAGTAATTTGCACATCTATATTAGAAGTGTAATACTTGGAAACATCATATTTAAGTTGTGGTTATACTATCAAAACAATTTATATCAGGTTTTGAGGTAAAACAATATTCCCATTCAGACAGGAGAGATCTCATGTCGGCCTTTACGTTCGTAACATGCAGTGTCCGTCATATTCATTGATATTGTCACTTCGTTCCTGTGTTCTATTAGCCTTTTACAACAACATGTGATCATTAAATGGTTAGTCATTCAAATAGTTTCCTCAAAATCAAACTGACCCCAGCAAACTAAGTCTTTGCTTTAATTTCACTATTTATAGTTTCGGGTTAATTTTTGTGTCCTAATGTTACGAAAGTAATCGATCTGCACCAGAGCTATTTACGATACGACATGTTTACAAAACGAGCTGTGTGGGAAATCCCTTTTCACCTGTGTGTATAAAAATAGAAATCACGTGACTCTATTATCGCCCTTTGGAAGAAGACGATGGCGGAACCTGTCGTGTCCCAAGGAAAACACGGGGTTACGAACGTAATAAACAGGTAAAATTGTTTTGAAACACGAAATTATCAAGTATATCGTACTTTATTCATTTCAACCAAGCATAGAAATATTGATTAATAATAGTACATCTGTTTTATATCGTTTCAATGTAAAATAGGTGTCATGACGATGACCAGAAACATTTTCCGTGCTTGCCTCTGATGTCGCCTTGTGTTAGGCGTCGAGTCTTTTACGTACGTAATTAATTTCGAATCTGTACACAACAAAGCTTTAGATGTATGATAAAATTATAATGTAGAAAAGGTAGAGAATATTGCATTACATTCGAAATGTATTTATACATTTAAGTAAACATTCACAAGTTGGATGACGTTCGTAACAGAAGACTCCAGATCCTAATGAAAAGTATACCGTCCTCATTTACGAACATAAGTAAATCTAACTGAGGATATAAATTGAATGTTTAAAGTTAAAATCCAAATTTAGTTGCTGATTTTTAAAAGTAAATTTTACATTTAAAAGAAATCTTAAATTAATCATGTTAATCTTGCAGTTTTGTGTTATTTGTTTATGTTCGTAACAAAGACACTTTTAAACTAAATGTGTTGTATGTCCTTTGTTACGAACATAACTGAAACTGAGGAATGTTTGAACTGAATGTTTAAAAGTTGAAATCAAATTTAAATTGTTTTTTTCTAAAGTAAAGTCTCCATTAAAAAAAAGATCATATGTATTTTAAGTATTATATTATTTGTTTATGTTCATAACAAGGACACTTTGAACATGTGTCCTTTGTTATGAACATAAGTAAACTCAGAAATGATGTGAAATAAATGATTAAAGATGGAAATCAGATTTGAATCATTTATCTTTAAAAGTAAATTCAAATTTTAGATAAAATTCTTATGCATCATTATGCATTGCGTTTTTGTTTATGTTCGTAACAAGGACAATTTAAAACAAAATTTGATTGTCCTTATTACGAACATAAAAAATCTGCTGTAATTAACTATTTTGAGAAAACAAATAATTTTCTGAATGAGCTTTGATATATATTATAAATCTTTAGCCCGTCCTGGTGAATACTTGTTGGAAAAAAACAATAAAATTTATCAAATGCATTTTTATGTTCATAACAAAGACGCATCTTTTATTAGGGCCACCATTGGTGGGAGCCCTTTTATAGTAATTAGCTGATCTGTCCATCTGTTTTTTTTTTGTTATTTATTTTTCAATTGTATTTTTTTTTACCACATAAGACACTACAGTTGGCTTATTTGAAAGTTACTTCTATACCTTTTTGAACATAAATGTTTAGATATATGCTTCATGAAAATACCACAAATTAAACCATGTTGCCAAAAATTGCCAAATGTAGAGTTTAATCTTAAAAGCCTAAAGTTATATTATCGCTATTTTGTTCATTTTGGTCAAGCCTCGACTTTTGTCATAAAAGCGAGACATAGGGATCCTACATTCCGTCAGCGGGTCACAAATATTCACTCTGTGGTTAAAATTTTCAAATTTTAATAACTTTCTTAAACTATCCTGCATTTCAACCAAACTTGGACAGAAGCTTGTTTATGATCATAAGATAGTATCCAGAAGTAAATTCTGTAAAAAAAAAATCCTGTTTATCCGTATTTTACTCATATATGGACTTAGTTTTTCTGCCAGTTAACATAACATTCACTCTGTGGTTAAAGTTTTCAAATTTTAATAACTTTCTTAAACTATCCTGGATTTGTACCACACTTGGACAGAAGCTTGTTTGTGATCATAAGATAGTATTCAAAAGTAAATTTTGTTAAAAAAATCCTGTTTTTCCGTATTTTACTTATAAATGGACTTAGTTTTCTGCCAGTTAACATTACATTCACTCTGTAGTTGGGTCCTTCTCAGTTAAACAGCAACAAAGTCAGGACAAGACCATGATATTTTAAGTTTGTTTTTTCTGATCCACAGCTTTTCATTATGGAAGAATAAACATCAAATTTCACAAATTTTGGTAAAGGAAGATAGTTTAATGGCATTTTAAAACAAAATTTAGCTTTTTTCATTTTAATCTTGATGTTACGGATGTTACTATGACATTGACAAAATATGACATTTTATACATAAATATAGCAACTAAAGAGCTCTGACAGGTATTTTTATTTTTTCTTGATAGAACAATCAATAAGAAAGAAAACAATATAAAAGAAACTTAACCAAAATAAATGTAATCGTATTTACATACTGTTACGGATGTTACCAAAAATCCTAGTATAAAAGTTTTTTTTCAATTTTAGATAAGCATTATGTTGAAAAATAAGCTACAGAAAAAACTGACATTCATTCAACATTAAACAAGATATTTTTCAAGTTAGGTAAGATTACATATAAACAAATGTGTCTTAATGTTACGGCGTTATTTGTGACATTTGACATTTCCATGTCAAGTAACATCCGCATCATAAATAACTTTAAAAGCTTTCAAAATTTTAATAACTTTCTTAAACTATCCTGGATTTGTACCAAACTTGGACAGAAGCTTGTTTATGATCGAAAGCTAGTATCTAGAAGGAAATTTTGTAAAAATTTATTTCCTGATTTTCCGTATATTACTTAAAAATGGACTTAGTTTTATTCCAGTTAACATTACGTACAGTCCGCAGTTAAAGTTTTTAAAACATTTATTAGATTCATAAACCTTCTTGGATTTTACCAAACTTGAACAGAACTTCTTACAATCAAAAGATAGTATCTAGAGGACAATTTTAATAATTTTTCCCCATTTTGTTGAGCCTGCGACTAACAGCAAAAGAAGGCGAGACATTGGGTCCGCGGAACCCTTACGAATTTTCCTTTGATGTTCAGAACTCAGAAGTTTCATATCACAAAACAGCAAACATACAAAACAGCTTTTCTCACTCTAGGCGTAAATGGTTCGAGCGAGAAAATCAATCTCATGAAGAAGACTAGCAATAATCTATATTTATCAAACTTGTACAAGTTGCTGTTCATAGATCTTTATTTGAATTCTTCACAGCTCAAAGAGTCAGATGTATACAGGAATACACATGATGTTGTTTTGAAATAGTATCAAAATTTCCTTTTCATCCTTATAACCAAGCAAACATGTAATAGTTTTTATCTTGGTTTTCAGGTCGTTGACTGGCCTTGGGTGCAATATTTTCTGATTGTAAAAGGGCCAGTAATGTGGAAAATTGATGACATCCGGTATACAATTACTGAGAAAGATGTTGTTAAAACATTGGCAGCACCACATATCCAGATGTGTGGGCGCTGCCTTTATTACATTCATTGGTAAGCTAATCCTTATTCTTATTTTATATTTTGAAGCTGTTTCATCAAATAAAAGCAAGCTAAAGAGGAATCAATATGACAATGAGTAAACAATTTTGTATATATGTATGCAAGGAAATACATTTTGTACTTCCATTCTCAATTTTATTGTAGTGTATTATTTCATGTATTGAGAATTAATTTGGCCTAACACAGGAACTTATCAGTAATTTTCATTATTATTAAAACATATATGACCCAACCTGTTTGCCTGTTCCATATAATATTACATTTTGCCAATCACTCAGCTCACATACTGACATAGAATTTTTCCTTTTAGTATAATGCAAAAATACTGGGAAAAAACCCTATGCAGAATTTGATATGAAGTATCTTCAGAAGGCCCCTTATCTCAATCCAAGTTGCTGAAACAGTCCTAAATCCATATAACGTCAGATATAAAATACATACTGGGGACCTTACATGTATATATAACAAACCTTAAGATTCACTAATTTATTTATTTATACAGTTTTCATATTTCATTGACAAAGTTTTTTTTTTCTTTTTCAGATTTGTAGTATGGGCAGTGAAGACACAGTTTTGATTTTGAAAAAAAATAAATCCATGGAATATTTATTGTTTGTTTAGTTGGGGTTTTTGCACTGTTTTCAGCACATTTTGGTGATTTTGTGACGGCCAATTTTATTGGTGGAGGAAACCGGAGTACCAGGAGAAAATCACTGACCTTCGGTAGGAAAATTGGCAATCCTTGTCGATTAAGATCGGAATCGAACACACCCCGCCACAGGTGATGAAATGTTTATAATATTCAAATTATTATATCCCATGCAATTAAACAGTGCCAATTATGTCTTGGTGTAACCTGGTACCTGATACAAACATTTAATTGACTTAAACTTGAGGGAAAAAACTAACTTTGGAAAAATACAGGATGTCAATTATTGAAGGACAAGTTATTGTTTTGCAGAATTTCAAATTTTCTAGGATTTCCAGTTAGTCATTGTTAATTAATGTAAGTGTATACACCAATCTGGACAATAAAAGCTGAAACAAATAACAAAATATCATAGAAATAATAAGGAAAGTAATAATGGTGTCTACGTTACTTACGTAATTTTGTGAAATAAATAGAAATAAAATATAGTTCATTGTTAAAAATCATAATGGTTGCCTTTTAATCTAATTAATAGAAATGATTTCAACAACTTCTATATTATATATTGTTTTAATACTTCTGTTAACCCAAGATCTACAATAATTTCTCCTCTTTATTATGTTAGTAACGGTGTCTCCATATACTGTTCCAAAAATACAACATAAAAAACAGAAGGCTGGAAAAATAAATGTGAAGGATAGAGCTAACACTTCTCTCTTTTATTACCACTTATTAAATGAATCAATCCTTTTGAAAAAGAAGAGGTGCATGTTGTGGACACAATGTTACATACGTAATATACACAAGTACCATATTTGAATTGGGAACAAGCTGAAAATGAATGACAATGTTATCTTTTGAATAATTTATTTGAATTTATTGATATTCAAGCTTTAAAAATACAACATGAATAACAATGAAAAACAGAATTTGTTTTTGAAGTATCAGGTCACACTTCAAGACACAAGATTAGAGAATGAGTTAAATATATTTCCAGTTTAAAATATCATTTTCCCAAAATTACGGATAGCTTACGTTATAGTCTTAAAATTCTATGTTTGATCAAATATACAATATAGATATCTATAGAAATAAAAATAAATTGAACACTTTAATTTTTTTTTCAAGAATGTTGAAAAAATCCTACGCTAAAGTAGGGACTTGGTTGCAGTGGTTAAAGTCAACGTAGTGTAGCAAGGAAGACGTTACCACTGTTTCGGAGTTTGCGTCTGTACGTCTGCATCCAACGTTGGGTTTTTACGTTCCCACAACGTTGGTACGACGTAAACTCAAGACATGACGTTCAGACGACCATTAACCGGCGTCGGGAGTACGTCGTGTGTTTGCTGGGTAATGCATATTTTAAGGTTTTTCTTGTTGTATAACACACCTCGGGGTGTCAGGATTGCCCAAAGAAAGACCTCCCTCTGGTCGGTCTTTCATTTGATCAATCCTGACACCTCTCGGTGTGTTATACGACAAGAAAGACCTTAAAATATGCATTATCTATAACATAATCTGGCGCTAGTCCATTCATACATTTAAACATTAAAACGGCTTGAAAATGTTTTATCCGCGTAAAAATGGTCATCCAATTAAGTTCTTTAAACATTGATATTGATGGATAATCAAAAGGTTTATTCAAAATTAATCTTGCAGTGCGCTTTGGCAGCTTATGAATCAGCTCAATGTTGCAGTTTGCGGTAAAACCCCATATGGTGCAACAATAGTCAATTATTGGTAATATATAACTGTTATAAAAAAGGATAAGACCTTTGCATGGCAAGTATCGTTTTAATCTATTTAGCAGGTATAATCTGCTTGAAAAAATCTCGCATACTTTATCTATGTGAATTGACCATGATAGATTTTTATCAATATTGATACCAAGAAGTTTTTCTACTTCCACATTGTCAAATGAAGTTTGAATTTGCGATAATACACACAAGACAAAAAGGGTTGAAATTAATATGGAACCTTGTGGGACCCCGAATGTTACATTATTGTATCCTGATTCAGTTGTTCCAATTTTAACCTTTTGCAATCTATTTGAGAGGTAAGACGAAAACCACTTAACAGAGTGATCATCACATTTATATAAATTTTTCGATAATAAGATGGTATGGTTAACAGTACCAAATGCTTATTAAAAATCTAAAAATAAAACAGCAGTGACATTGCCTTTGTCAAATTCTTCTAACCATTTGTCAATTATTTTGATAAGTGCTATGTGGCATGAGTGTTTTTTCTCTAAATCCAGATTGTTGTTGTACTAGTAGTTTGTATTTAGTATTTAGTTAAAAATGAATATAATTGTTTAAACACAGTCCTCTCAAAAATCTTGGACACTGTAGGTAAAATTGAGATAGGACGATAATTGTTAGGATACTCCTTATTACCGGCTTTGAAAATGGGAGTTACTTTTGCATGTTTTGCATACTTTAGAATATCAGGAAATATACCTGTACATAAACTAAGGTTTATAATATGAGTAAGAGAATCTACAATTATTGATATTGATACTTTTGATAGTCTTGGGCCAACTCCATCGGTCCCGGTTGATTTATTAATTTCTAGATTTGTGAGATATTTTAAGACATCACCATTTGTGACAGTATACAGTGAAAACAACGTGTTATCATTGATTTTAGATTTCACATAATTGTTTATTTTCTCTGATTCAAAGTTAGAATGGGGATTTGGAATAAGTTTTTCTTCCACTGAAATAAAGTCATCATTTAAGCAGTTTACAATGTCAATTTTATCCGTAAGATTCTTATCTGCGTATGTTATCATAGCAATATCATGATTCGTTGTAGAGTTAAGATCTTTTAAATGTCTCCATAGAGTTTTATATCTTATAATTATCCGTATCTTTCTTTTTATGATAATAATCTCTCTGGTAAGCTGATTTACATATTTTATCTGTATACCACTCTGGTTGATATTTATTTTTTACCCGTTTGGTTACAACAAGGGCATGTTTATCTGAAACATTAACAATAAGATAATACCACGTATCAATTGCTTCATTTGGGTCACTTATTTCATGTATAACATCAAATGGTTGTTTAGACAAATCATTTAAGAACATTTCATCATTAACTGTTTTGAAGTTTCTGCATTGGATCTCTAAATGTGAACCAGATTTATCCTTGATAATATCTGCACTGACGGATTGACATTTCTAATATAATCGTTAGTAAATCTGTTTACAGTGCAGCTAATAGGATAGTGATCACTTGGGGCATAAGATGGCACTGTGACATCGATAATATTTGTTTGATTAGTGCTTTAAATATGGTCAATTAATGTGACACTAGTTGAAGTAACTCAAGCAGGGTCAATAACCATTTGATGAAGACCATATGTTGAAATAAAATTTGACCATCTAATAGGAAGGGTCTTCATAAAATCAATATTAAAATCACCCATCAATAAAATATTATCGTTTATAGAGAGGGCATTTATGAATTCTTTTTCGAAATTATCGTACCAGGAAGTTTGACTGTTTGGTGGTCTGTATACAAAGCATAATAAGAAAGACTTATTATGTTTTTGGAAAATTTTAAACCACATAGTTTCGATGTATTCACTTTCTAATGAAGTTAGTCTTTCATATTTAATATTGTTATCAAAGTAAACTATCCAGCCTCCACCTTGCCTGTTTTCTCTATCTTTTCTTACATAAGTAGAGCTGTAGCCAGGATATTGATCTCATTTGAAACCTGCTTGCATTTTTTTTTTTTTTCATTTAAAAATGTTTCGCACATACCGATGATATCTGGTCTCTGTGATTTATTACGATTTTCAAAGTTAGCCCTTATTTCATCAATTTTAGGTAAAATATGTTGTATATTATGGCATGTTAATTTCAACCCTTCTTTGGAGTGGCCATAAATGTTGGTATAGTTTTATTTTGCCTAATTGTTGTGTTCATTAAAGATTCGGGGTTATTATTAATCCTTTTATTTTTACAAGAATAATTAATATTATTTATATTTAGCTGATGGATCTCAGCATGGAAGTAATATTTAAAAGGAATAACAACGTCGTCACTTCAAAGGTTTCATCTGCGTTACCGCCCATCTTTCGATAACTCGTTAATTGGTTTAATATCTGGCATGGAAGTTGATTCTCCGTATGTGATCGATCACTGACACTTTTCGGTCATTTTCGTGTTCACGGAAAACTACGAACAGACAAGTTTTGTCGTATATACGTGCGAAGTAACCCGAATAGTTCATTCGTTACATTCCGTTGATGTACGCTGCCGAATAGAGTCATTCGTTCAATTTTATTTTAGTCCAATTTTCCTATTTCTGGTTAGTTCGATCTTAATAGTACCGACAGCTATCACATATGAAATTGGAGAACAAGGCTGGGTCATTTTCAATTTTATATTTACAGACAGTTAAAAAGCCATTTCCGTAAGTTAAGAAGATGATTGTACAAAAAATACGTTCGGACCCCCTTTTATTAAATACGAATAATCTGTCTTTCGTGTATTAGTCAATTAAAATATTCACAATTCTAAACGGTTCTATCCTTTAATTTATAGTTCTTGATACATAAACTAATTCGTGTAAAAATGAATTTGCCGTAAGACAGATAGGGTCAAGCTCATTTTGTCGGTTTGTTTTAATTTTTGCTGTAGCTTGTTATATTAATACAAGTATTCCACAATAAACACTTTTTAAAAAAATATATGTTTACGACCATATTATCCCTATTTTAGCTGTCCAGTTTCAATAATGTAATTAATGACATATATGACATATACATAAATTTAGAATACTTCTCGATAAACTTTGCACATTTCAACAGTAAAAAAATCTATGTCTAGATTTGTCTACATTATTTTGTTAAACATCATGTGAAACCTGATCAATTCATCGGTATTTAACTGTTTTACTCGGGGTCCGCTTTTAACCGGAAAATACTTTTAGAACAGTTTAAAACAAACGGTAAAAAGCAAAAATATGCTAAATTAAATACAATTTTCCATGCTAAACTGTTGTAGGTTGAACAATTCTCGTCCGTTTTTCAAGTTTTTTACATCATACGACTTCTTTCTGAAGGTAGAGGTTTTATATGATACAGCGCCACCTTCTTATTAATAAACCTCGGATTTCACACAGGTGCTTTATAATTATCGGACTCGATAAAATCACGTGACTGATAAGAAATTCCAGATGCCACTTTACAACCGCGGTATCACAGATAGTAACCAAAGTGGTCTTGCCGCTGAGACTATATAATTGGATAAAATCATATGACTTTAGTACAGAGCTCTGCAGGCTGTTAATACATGCTAATTAGTCGTTGTTATTCCTTTTAAATATTACTTCCATGATCTCAGTAAGGTTACTTACATTAATCATGTTTATAGAGGACACATGTTTACAACAACAATCAAAACAATCATTTTGAAATACATCACACACAATTGTATTAAATAAGTTATATATATAGCACGCCTTTTACGAATTAACGTATTTAATTCACGAAAAGCGTAGCTTTTAGTGCATTAAATATGTTAATGAGTAAGGCGTGGCTATATATGATTTGTAACATTAATGGGCTATGACACGTCAAAGGTTAAATGTTGACCAATTAAACTTTACTGTACTTTTCAATATGTCGATCAAATAGTGGCGTGATACTATATATGATTTCCAGAAATTTAACACATGCAGCAGATGTCAGATGGATTTGTGTGTCAGATACAGGTACATTAATGATTTAAATGAATTGTTGCCGTGGGATTCAGGCTCGATAGCCATTTACGTGTTATAGAATATGTTTTCTCCCCAAAAACTCTTGAAAAGGGAGGATGCAAAATTTTATACGATGTTTATCTGCCCTTCAACTCGAAAATGACGTGTAGTTTCAAAGGAGTTTTATCGTTGTGATAAGAAGGAAACTTTTTATAATACCAACTATATATATGAAGGTAATTAATACTATTCTTCCATTCCCAGATCGGTTAATTGATTGCAATGGTTGCATGTTGAATGCGTGTAAGATCCAGGGACAAAAATTTGAAGCATGATCAATTCACGGAGATCGGCCTTTATAGAATGAAGAAAATAACTAAACATCCAGTGACATATATTTTTTCAATAATTTCGACACGATACAAACAGGTATCCAACCAAAATAACAGTAGGAAAATTTATAGTCATTTCTATTACATTCCGTTTTATTCTTTCATTAAGTGGAGGAAATTAAACGACTAAAATTCCAGTGACAATTTTTATGGAATATTTATATTGGCACGATAAAAACAAGTATCAACCAATTTATCAATATCGCCTCTTCGTTCATAGACCACGTTATTCCTTTTTGTAGCTCTCCTCGAGCATTCATTTGTTTCAAGTACAATGTATAGGGAACCATTTTTAATTTAGGGTTAGGTTTACAAGTTTGGCTAGTGTATGGGTAAGCCCCTCCCCACCTTTTTCTCGATTTGTTTTGATATATTGTTGTGTATGCATTTTGTTTACATTTATTAGGACATTTTATGGTCATTGATTTCATAGTTTACTAGGCCAAGGAGGCGGAGCTAGACAGTGAAATAACAACTTTTGAGATGGAAGTTAGAGCACTGGTCTAAGCTCCTCCCATTTTGCTTTTCCTATGACAAGCGACACACGGCGGGACTGGAGAGTGCAATAACTAAAAATCATTCAGTTAACACTCCTCTAAAAATAACCGAAGTTAACTCACTCGAAGATCAAAGGAAAAATTACCATTCATGTTACAAGTACTTCAAAAGCATTTGATCCTTTGATCATATTTGCAGTTTGACAGAGTGTGATAATTTGTTCCACAGTTTTAACAGTGGGAGTCCCATGTATTTCTGTCATACGTTTGATAAGGCTGCACTGACGGATTGATTACTTTGTTAATGTTATCAATTAGTTTCGTGGTTCCCGAATTTGTAAGATGAACACCATCTGTGTGTATCAAGCCTGGCACTATTTCCCCATTACGCAAAACAAAGCTATCCATATGGTTAATAAATTTAACATTTCCTTCTATACTTATTTCAAAATAACCCGAATAATTCAGTCGTTATATTCCGCTGATCTACGAAGGCTACATTAACGCCTGAACGTCTTCCTCGATAAAGACCGTCAACCGGAAAATTCACACCGCTATGCAATATGGGAATTTTGATTTAAGTTGGCAGCTAAAGAAGGAGGGTTCCCGATGTTAATTGATGTTAAATGATGTAAACTGATGTTAATTGATGTTAATTAATTATTATCGGATTTGTGTTTATTGAACACACGTGTTTGGTAAGACAATTACAAGACAGTTGCGCAGACTCATTATCCTGATCGCCGCCGATTGGCTCTCTCACAGAGAGCAGGCGACGCGGCCAATGATCATAAGGAGTTCAAGCCCTCGTGTGGGAGAAAATCGGACACGGAAAGGGCTTGAATTATTCGAGTTAATTTCAAAAGGGCTTTATTGATATGGTCAAGGTTTGTTTTTGATCTTGGTAAACATCCCCCGATAATGACAGTTTTAATTCCATTGGTTTTTGCACTTTGGATAACATTTTTGAATTTCCGTTTGAAAGTTTGTACAGATAATTTCGCATCATTTCCACCAAACTGTAGAACTATTGTTGAAAACGGTGATAAATCGATTTCTTCAATCTTTTTCAAGATCCGAAACTAAAGCACCACGATTGGTGTTAACGTATACATTATCATTTAGATCAGTGGTTTTGATTCCTTTAGTGATTGAACTTCCCAATATTAAGATATTGTCGGAAATTCTAGCGATTCGGTTGTTCCGAATTTTGAGTTTAAGTTTTTGTCTAGTAGTAGATTGTTTTATTTCGTAGTTACAGCACTACTGGCTGGAGTTGAAGATAGAATAGTCCCACTGTTGAAACTAGCATGAGCTTGTCTTAATTTACGTTTTGGCTTCGGAGTATGTGACACAGCATTTTTGGTTTCATTTTTACCGGCTAGTTGCTTACTTAATATATTTATATCATCTTCTAGACCCGTAATTGTTTGGTTTGCCAGTTTTAAGTCACTAAAAAGTCTTGACACTTGTGCTTGGAGTGTTTGCTTACTCCCTCTGCATTCCTCACGTTCATTTCGGAGTTTTGTATTTTCAATTTCTTTGTTATGAATAATCTTTATGAGTTCTGCATTTTGTGCTGTCAATGTAGAGATGTTCGAATTGAGGTTTTCCAGCAAGTTTACGATTTTGACAGAAAAAAAGACGACTCTTCCTTTGGCATGACAATCGAAGCAGGTGGTATAGCGCTTGTGTTTTGCTGAATAACTGTGGATGATAATGATACTTCTTCAAGCTTCATATTATTGCCATTTTCACAGTTCGTTGGCAACTCGTTAGGGATTGTAGGACTGTCATTTCTAAAGTCAGCTTTAGCTGTTGTTTAAATTGGCTGTTTTCAAATGAAACCTCTTGGTGCGCCAGATTATCAAAGTCATAATTAAAAGAAGCTTCGCTTACCTCACGTTCTTTGATGTTGACTAAGTCCCTAATTTTACTAAAATATTTGATACAGGTGTGTTTCCCTTGCACTTATATAGTTCCATTTGTATAAAATGTAATACTGACAAATCTTCCTTCTGATTTCGTTGAACATTGAAGTTGAATAAAATTGAGAATGGAAATGGGAATATGTCAAAGATACAACTACCCGACCAAAGAGCAGATAACAGCCGAAGGCCACCAATGTGTCTTCAACGCAGCGAGAAAATCCGCACCCGGAAGTGGACCTCAGCATGCCCTAAATAAAATGTGTACTAGTTCAGGTAAAATGGACGCCATACTAAACTTCAAAACATATAACTGAACTAAAATTTAACAAAATACAAAGGCCAGAGGCTCCTGACTTGGGACAGACGCAAAAATGCGGCGGGGTTAAACATGTTTTGTGAGATCTCAACCCTTCCCCTATACCTCTAGCCAATGTAGAATAAAGAAAGACACAGTAATACGCACATTAAAACACAGTTAAAAAGAAGTCCGAGTCCGATGTCAGAATAGGTAACAAAAGAAATTAAGCAAAATGACAATGATACATTAATTAACAAAGGACTACTAGCAGTTACTGACATGTCAGCTCCAGACCTCAATTAAACCGACTGAAAGGTTATGTCGTCATCATATGAAAATCAAGCACAATTGAATAGATATAAGAAGATGTGGTATGAGTGCCAATGAGACAACTCTCCATCAAGTCAAAATTTATAAATGTAAACCATTATAGGTCAAAGTACGGTCTTCAACACGGAGCCTAGACTCACACCGAACAGTAAGCTATAAAGGGCCCCAAAATTAATAGTGTAAAACCATTCAAACGGGAAAACCAACGGTCTAATCTATATAAAACGAGAAACGAGAAACACTTATGAACCACATCAACAAACGACAACTACTGAACATCAGATTCCTGACTTAGGACAGGTGCAAACAAATGCAGCGGGTTTAAACGTTTTAATGGTACCAAACCTTCACCCTTTTTCTGAAACAATAGTGTAACATCACAACATAGAAAGACACACTATAAAATATCAACTGAAATAGCTTAACTCAATCAAAGGACATAGTAACACCACTGAACATACACTGAACAAATAAGTCCATTTCTAGTCACGTTTTGTGGTGAATAATTGGTCTCTGATGGATAGTTGGTCTCTGGCGAATAGTTGGTCTCTGGTGGATAGTTGATCTCATTGTTGAAGGCCGTACGATTTCTGGTGGATAGTTGGTCACTGGTGGCTATTTTATCTCTGATTGATAGTTGATCTCTGATATATAGTTGGTCTTTGGTGAAAAGTTGGTCTATAGTGTATAGTTGGTCTCTGGTGGATATTTGATAACTGAACGATCTCTGGTGGATAGTTGATCTCTGGTAGATAGTTGGTCTCTGGTGGATAGTAAGTCTTTGGTGGATAGTTTATCGTTGGTGGATAGTTGATCTTTGATGGATAGTTGTTCTCTGGTGTAAAGTAAATCTCTAGTGGATGGTTGATCTCTGGTAGATATTTGATCTCTGAACGATCCCTGCTGGATTTCTGATAGATGGTCTCAGTTGGATAGTTGGTCTCTGAAAGATAGTTTGTCTCATTGGTGATCAAAGCACAGCTTCTTATTATTATATCTATGTTTTTATTTTACCTATTACAGAAATAAGAATACAATATATACCTTTATAGTGTAATAATATAATTATGTTAACGAAATATCATCGATATCTTATCAATGGTCTTTAAAAACTGAATTGCAAGTAAGGCGTTTAAGGATAGACAAGCAGATGTAAATTTATAATTAAAAACTATGCCGGTTAATGCAAAAGTCCCGAAATTGTTTTAAATAGAATTATGTTGATAGAGGGTTGCTGCCCAAAAGCTTAAAAGATAAACTGGGTTGCTATTTTTTCTTTTGAATTGTTTTACATTTGTCATTTCGGGGCCTTTTATAGATTGCTAAG
Source organism: Mytilus coruscus (assembly GCA_017311375.1). Taxonomy (NCBI): domain Eukaryota; kingdom Metazoa; phylum Mollusca; class Bivalvia; order Mytilida; family Mytilidae; genus Mytilus; species Mytilus coruscus. The sequence continues at coordinate 15,780 of JAASAO010000167.1, forward strand.
CGGTATCTGTTTTGCTCATGGTTGAAGGCCGTACGGTAACCCATAGATGCTAAAGTCTACGCCATTTTGGTCTCTTGTGGATAGTTGTCTTATTGACTTTCAAAGCACATATCCTTTTTTTTTATTTAAAACGAGGAAATTACAGTAAAACGGAATTGTGCATACAAAAAAAAATAAACAAATACATTTAGGTACAGTATGAAATGGTTTATTTTCTAAAATATGATTTCATACTAAATGTTATATGAATTGTAGGACAGTTCTCAAGGAAAGCCTAGTTTAAACATAGGCGGACACCAACTATTCAAACGTGGTAAACTGTCTTACATACTAGTACCCAATTATCAGATCATCACTGTTAAAGAACAAAGAACGCCAAACTATTAATTCATAGCAATCAATATGCATATAATTATGTACTCGTCCTTCTTGTAAAAGAAAGTGTTGTTCTATCATGTCTATCTTAATCATTTCACCAAAATGACAAATCTTGTAGCAAGAAAAGCAAAACGTTATTGTTATTTTCGAGAAAAAAAAATGAAATCAAAATTATAATTTTTTTGTACTTAATTTCAACAAAGATAATCAACGGAATTCCATCAAAATTGACAATTATAAACAAAGTTAAATTCAGAAATTGGAAAATGATGTACAACGTGCGTTTGTCAGCGATGAATAATATGGCGTACGGAAAGGGTCAAAAGTAAATTATTTTGCGTATGCTACATTTAATACAGCATATGCTATATAAACTACAGCTTAAGCTATAATTTATGTACCCTATGCTGTAATTAATGCCGCTTAGGCTATAATATATAGCATATGCTATAATTTATACAGCATATGCTATAATTTATACAGCCTATGCTATATTAAATGCAGCCTATGCGGTAATAAATAGCATATGCTGCTTAAGCGCCCAGTTGACGTACCATAAGGTTCAAAAGTAAATATAGATTACGCTATAATTGTTGAAACATGTACATTATTTACATTTAAGTTCTAGCTGTCCCGAAAGGGTCAAAAGTAAATGCTGCATAAGCTGTATTGTACCATGTGGTTATAAGGTGGGGTTACTGTCAATCACAAACCATGCTATTATATATTTACTGTCAATCACTCTTCATCTTTGAAGGCTTCACAAATTACACCAATCAGAACCTTATTTTGTTTAGGGTGTGTGAAAATTAAGAGATTAAAGTTATTGATAGTCGAGTTCAGAGAAATATTCGGAATATTTACATGAAATTACTTAGAATTATATTTAAGAGAGAAAGAATAGGTTTGACTTTGCTACTAAATCCTCAACATACAAGGCAAGCAACCAATGTTACTATGTCTGGGTTTTTTATAGCACAGCTTAGCGAAATGTATGTTCGTTATAAGTTTTACAATAGTTCGCAATATTCAAATATTTATAAGAAACGATGAAATATTAAACTTGCCGAAGTCATGCATTAATTTATAAATATAAATAAAAGTATTTAAAAAAAAGTTTTATGAACACATTCTCTTCGTATCCTTACAAATTTAAATAAAAATAGTAGAAAGGAACACGAAGCAATTTCCGTAAAGTGACCTGTTTGTTTTCCTATTTCGCTAAAATGGGATGTACAACTGATTTGCTAAAATGTCCCAAAATCTTTTGTACATGAGGTATCCCATAGATGTATTACATCTATGGGTATCCCATGGAACCATAACTCCCAAAATCAATCCCAGCCTTCCTTTGTGGTTATATACCTTGTGCTCTATTAACTTATACTAAAGTTATTGTACGGAAACCATATACGACACTGACGATGACGACGTGATACCAATATACGACCGCAAAATAAAATTTGTCTACATGAATTAAATACTTTGTTTAAAGCGGAGAGAAAGATACCAGAGGGACATTCAAACTCGAAAATCTGAAATAAAGTGACAACGCCATGGCTAAGTCGAGCGATAGGTTTTACAACAACAAGTCTCAGATATGATCAAAACATTAGTAAACTAATGAGACGCCAATTGTGGAAATATGTATATGATAACTAGTAATTTTGTTTCTATATATCTGTTTTTTTTATTGCTTTTGCAATTTACAAAATTATTTTTTTCGTCAGATATTTTAGATTTATTAATTTCTAAATCCATGCCCAACAGCCCCATCCTATGTTAATGTATAACGATGTATAGAGTGTATTCTGTATGAAATATAAGAGATGGAAGGAGCCTTTAAACAAATTAAATCCTGACTTACTATTCACTTAAATTTTCAAGGAATAAGAAAAAAGCAAATGATAATTTGTCTATATTTAATTTTTATCAAACAAAGGATCGTTGAATTATTGTTATTCCTAAAATCATAGAATAAATATTAAAATGTTCAGTGATTATATAAAATCACTGGTCATTTTCAGGGATTATATATAATTACTAATGATTTTAGTGATTCTACATAATCCCTGAAAATCAGGGATTTTATGATTCTAGTAAGAAATACCAGACTTTAGAATATTAAAAAAGTGCCGAGGATGAAACCTGTATATATTATAGTCTGAAATAAAGTTTATGGTATCTTATCTTTGGTTTGAATTTAATTTATTTATTGATGCACGCAGTTGTATCCCCAAAAGGTTTGATAGCATACAAATTATTTATCAATACAACAAATATAAAACAACACAAAAAACAATTATACATAACAGTTTTTGACATTTCAATATTATACCCAAAAAACGCTATAATGAATGTCAAATTGTATCGAAGAATATGGCATTGCAGATGAACAATACGTCTTATAAAAATATGTACAATTTTTTTTTTTTTTTATATTTAAATGTAATAGAGACATATATTTTTGTAATAGTCAAAGAATTCGTGATCGATATTCAAAGTTTGTATTTGTCAGCATTGACGGTGACCAGTTTCATCTGTAAAGAATAGACATTATCTTCCGATGTTCAGACAGTTTTAAATCGATACAAATTGACCATGATAATTGGTAAACTGATTTTCAACATTCCTCGGTTCTCTCTTGGCTGTTGTAAAATAGGAAAGCAATGTGAAATAAAACAACAAGATGGTAACACAGTGGTAACATCGATTCATCAAACTGGATGTAGTTATATTGTCACTGCCATAAAAATGTTGTGCCATTGTAAGACAAAGAATATGATTGATTAGCAACAGAAAAGCAGGCAGAAAAGATGCAAATTACCGACATCTGACTACTATATTACATGTATGTTTCCGCTGTTTCGTTTGTACGGAAGCTTATTAGGAACATATTAAACATAAAATTGATAGTGAAATTTTTTTCAAAGTCGAAATTTTGACATTTTAAATCTTAAAATTTCGACTTTAACTCGAAATTTTAACTTTTCAAATCTCGAAATTTTGACTTTCTAAAATCTTTGAATTTCGACTTTTTAAACTCATTTTGGCAATTTATTTTCAAAAATTGGTTTTGTTCTTAAAATATGATATGGATAAGCATTTAATATTGAAGAGTTTCATTCGGAAAGTACATGCATGTTGACAGAAAAAAAATTGTTTCCCCATATTCCATGGTTTAGTTTTCACGACACTGTCATAGGATCGTCAGATCTGAGGACATTTAGCATTCCATGTTTTATGTTAGGTTTAAAAGGCATGTTTGGTTTTTTAAAAGCAAGTCACTGACTTTGCCATGTTTAAACAATGGTAAATCAAGTGGCATATATACCATGTATATTCAGGACCACTCATGAGCTGCTCAGTTTTCTATTTTAAGAATTTTTAAATGTTGTTTCTTTTTTCTTTCACATTGATTAAACTCTACAAGTTGGCATGCTTATGCTATAACTATTAACCCATGTCTTTATATATTAGAAAAATGGCGTGATATAGGTGTGTGGGAATAACGGGGTTGTCTTGATACACATGAAGTCCAGACTCGAAGTAGATATTTGTACGTGAAACATATTCAAACTTATTTGATTCATTAGTCAGTAGATAGATATAAGAAGATGTGGTATGAGCGCCAATTAGCCAACTCTGCATCCAAGTCACAATTTGTAAAAGTATCATTATTGGTACAGTCTTCAACACAGAGCTTTGGCTCACACCGAACAGCAAGCTATATACAGATGGGTCACAAATTAACAATCGTTACTGCCGTCATTGTTAGGTGCATTCCCGATAATAATTTGTTAAAAGTCTAATAAGATCTTGTGAATCGTGGGCTGGAAATTCAAAATTTGTAAAAACATTTATTTATTTAAAGGTGGTATGGGAGTCTAAATTAAAAATGATAGAATTTGTTCATATTTTGCCAAAACGTAGAATATATTGATATATGTTCAAAAATGTAATAAAAATTACAGGTCACCGTGCATTTTCTCAAGCTACAGGCTGTGACAAAATGACACATTTGGTATGGATTATACAGAAAAAAAACATCATTATGTGATTACAAGCTAAACTAAATGATAGAATTGTAAAATAAAATACGAGAAGATAGTTTTGAGAATGTTAAAAGAAAAGATAGGTTCACTGTGCGTTTTCGGCTAAAATACAATATAGCAAAATTCCATGTAGATTCCTTCAGAAAATGCACTATTTCAGAGTTACCTCCTTAAAATGCCAATTTTAAAACATTAAAAATCAAGTAAAAAATAATCTACACTGTAAAATATTAGTATTTATAAGTTATAATCTTATTAATTTGTTCTTTTAAATGCAAATTCACATTAGTTATCTGCATTCCTGCATCAAATTTTTCTAATTTGATTGAAAATCTGAACCTTAGATTGTGTGTTTTTTACAATCAAAGATGGCGGAAGACACCCATACCACCTTAATCACGACAACAATCAGATATTTATAAAGCTGGGTTCACACTGCTGATCAGATCAACTCGATTAACCGATGGTCCAAATTTCCACGACCAAGCGTAACCAAATTCTTGTTCGGGCCTGTTTACGACTTATACCCGATCGCTATCCGACAGTACACGACTTTAACTCGACCATTCACTACTTCTAAATTATTCAGGGCGTGAGGCCATACCGACTCCAACGTGACCACTGATTGAATTCATATACGATTATTCCGACCAATCTAAGATCTTTACTCGACTAGCTAGACCAAATCAACTATACTCGATGTCAGCCCGATCTCGACCAGACCAGATCGACCTGATCGTATAGGGGTCGTAGGGATAGCCGGGAATTGGTCGTGTATGTAATATTTCAGTATAAAGCTAGGTTCACACTGCCAACCAGATCAACTCGATGATCCCGATTGTCAAATTTTTCACGACCAAGCGTAAACTAATTCGTGATCGGGCATGTTTACTACCTCTTCCCGATCGCTATCTGACTGTACACGACTCCTTAATGTCTCCATCAAGACTCCCACCCGACCACATATTCGAATATTCCGACCAATTCACAATCTCTAGACGATCTTTACTCAACTAGCTAGACCAACTCAGCTATACTCGATCTCATCCCGATCTCGGCCAGACCAGGTCGACCTGGTGGTAGGGATAGTCGGCAATTTATCGGGTATGAAAAACGTCTGAATTTGTTAAGCCACGCAGCGGAGGGGGCATTAAGTGTTAACCTTGTCCATCCGTACGTACGTCTAATCAGTTAGTTTCCCTTCTTTCTAAATTTTGCCCCAACCAAATGTTATCACACGTAGACTCTTCAATGTAGTGCTGTCTTCAGGTCAATATCCTACACAGTGGTCATCCGCATATTTGTCACCAATTTTAAAAAGCAATAACCCAAGCAAACCACAAAATTACCGTTGTATTGCAATTAATTCCTGCCTTGGTAAATTATTCAGTTCTATTTTGAATAAAAGGTTAGATAAATTTTTAGAAGAAAAAAATATAATAAGTAAATCACAAATTAGGTTTTGTAAAAAATCAAGAACTTCTGACCATATGTTTGTTTTAAAAACCCTAATCGACAAAAACATTAACAAAAAGAAAGGTGGAAAACTATTTGCTTGCTTTGTCGACCTTAAAAAAGCATTTGATACTGTTATACATGCAGGCATAAAATATAAACTTTTAAAACTAAATATAACAGGCAAATTTTATTCTATTATCAAATATATGTATAGTAAAAATAAACTATGTGTAAAAATTAAAAATGAATTAACCCCTATCTTTAGATCTTTATAGGAGTTAGACAGGGCGATGTATTAAGCCCAAATATTTTCAAATTGTTTATAAATGATATGCCAGAAACTTTTTCATCATGTACTGACCCTATTGATCTAAATGACAACAGAATTGATTGTATTATGTATGCAGATGACATTGTATTTTTTTTCTGAAACACAACATGGTTTACAAGAGAGAATGGATAAGTTACAATTATATTGCTGAAAATGTTGTTTAAATGTAAACCTTAATAAAACAAAAGTTTAATTTTAAACAAACCTGGAAAACATGTTGATTGCCCAGTGTATTTGAATGGGCAACAGCTTGAAAGTGTAAAATGTTATAAGTACCTAGGAATTACTTTTGTATCTAGTGGTAAATTTACACAGTGTAAAGATGAGCTATACAAGAAATCTATAAGAGCTTGTTTTGGATTACAGCAATGCCTAGCAAATCCTGGTGTCACAACTTTAATGCACCTTTATGACCATACAATTAAACCTGTTTTAATGTATGGAAGTGAAATATGGGAATCTTTTCAACCACTTCAGTGGCATGTAAGAAGAATAACGATTATATTTTAGAAAGGTTTATTCAAAAGACATATCTGAAAAGTCGCACACAAAATTCATGAAGTATATTCTTGGGGTTAACAGAAAAGCAAGTAATTTTGCTGTTATGTCTGAATTAGGAAGATTTCCTGTATATTTTTCAATTTTATCGGCAATGTTAAAATATGCTCATAGGTTAGTGAACACAAAGGATGGTTTATTATATGATGCATATATTTGTAATAAAAAGTTACATGCAAACAATATCACTACATGGTTTTCTAGTATTGACTATTTAATGACAGAACTAGACTTACCAAACTTAAATGTAAGTGTTGGCCGTTTATGTACTATAGTTAAGAATAAATTATGTACAAGTTTTCATAATCATTGGAAAGAATTTAGAGAAAATACTGTTAAATCAGGTAGAGGTAAACTCTAGACCTATTTTTCAATTAAACATTTTTTTGGTACAGAAAAATATCTGCAATTAAAAGAATTTAAAGATAGACAAGCACTGTGTAAGATCAGAATAAGTGCACACCCCCTAAAAGTAGAGACAGATAGATATGCTAAAACCTATATAGATAAATCACAAAGATTATGTAAAAAATGCACCTTAGATAAAGTTGAAGACGAAGAACATTTTATATGTCAGTGTCCCCTTTATAACTTTTTAAGAAAAGAATTTTATGATAATATTTTAAAAGGTTGTAAAAATTTTGAAAAGTTAAGCACAAGTGCCAAATTTAATTGGCTTTTTATTCAAGAAAACCTAGAGGTTATGAAAAAATTTTGCAATTTATATTGATAAATGTTTGCATCAATATAGTATAGATATTGTTATATTTAAGACGTTGAGAATATTTGCCTGTTAATAATAGATATATCGTTATGCCTTTTTTTTATGTGTATGGCTCTGATCTGGCTGCGTGGTTTAACATCTAAGAATTGAAATAGTTAAAGTCATATTTATGATTTATGTCAACATGATTGTAACAATTATAAAAATCATTGTAATAAATTACTTTGCTCTTCATGGGCCCTTTAATTGGAATAAAAATATCTTATCTTATATATCTTATCTTATACACAATGCTTTTTATCATAATACAGATTATGTGCGAATTTGGATGGCGTCACTTTTACCGTTTTTGAGTAATGACCCTTTATAACGCTATATGCAAGCGGGTATTATTTGTATCCATGGACAAATTCTCTATTTAATTAATTTGGTTAGATTCAGTAGTTTACAGAAGATCTGAGTAAAATCAGACCTTTAAGATATCTTCGTCGAAATAAAGCAGTTGGATTTGTAGGCAGGGTGGTAAGTCCTCCAAATGACAGGTTAACAGCTGTGAAGGACCTTGAAAAACGAAAAAGACGAACAAGAAGTCGTCGACAGCAACGTGCGCCAAGGCGTCTAGGTGTATGACGACAGCTGTATGGGCAAAATGAAAGACTCGCAGGAGTTCAACAAAGAAGACCCCGAATGTTTATAAAAACGTTCTCAAAGTAGAGTAGGAAGCTGATGTGTTATGGTAGTTTTCGTGGCTCTTTTCCTGAAAATGACATCACCAAATGAGAGTTGTCCCAGATTGGTACTTGTGTTAGATAGCAATATACATAAATTTTACCATCCCCTTTTCTTTCCTTTCTTATGTATGTAATCAGTATTTTCTATAGATTTGATATCCAGAAGTTGAAAGGTTAAAGCTTAAATGTATTTTTGACGTATCCATGGTACCAACATGTTTTTGCTAAAAGTGGTGTAAAGATGTCACACATTTCCTTAAAATTTGGTCTAAAGTAGAATTTCAATCGCTTCTCAGACTGTTTACATATATCCATCAAGAGATCAAATAAAATCATTTGACTTTCGTTTCGTTTTCTTTTTTGGTAAAATTGCGTCAAAAAAATCGTGTGAAAAAAAGTACTTGTAAACATTTGGCCCCGCCGCATGTTTATGCATCTACAAAGTCAGGGGCCTCTTCAATGAATTAGTACATATTTTCTTTTAGGGGCCACGTGTAGCCCGCCACCGGGTGCGAGATTTTCTCCCTGTGTTGAAATATATACTACAATAATTTCTGGACCTAAGGAAAATACAAACAGTCAAAAAGAAAATAACCCATAAAACGGGTGAAAAATAATCTTGATGTTCATATAAACAAACTTTGAAGGCTTTCTAAAAATGATTGTTATTGCACAATTACTTTCATGTTTGAACAAAATTCTCCGTGGCAAAAATGCAGGATACATGTATAATTTCCTTCCGGTGCACCTGAGATCATCCCAGTTTTTAAATGGGCTTCGTGTTGCTATTTTCTTTTCTATGCTGTGATATGTTGGCTGCTGTTTGTCTTCTCGTCGGTTTCGTTTTCGCCATGGCTATGTCGGTTTGTTTTCGACCTTTGAATTTGTTTGTTCCTTTGGTATCGTTTGCCTCTCTTTTTATATATTAACCCTCCCTGAAGAAGTACAGACAAGTACTGTACATGAAGTAATTTTGGCGGAGTTAATCTTCAATTAAAATTAATGTACAATGACAAAATAATTGCAAAGTTGTAAAAGTTAATCAGATCTGCACACTCCTTTAGAGAATCGCTTAGCAGTCATGTGTACTATTGTATGACCGAATAGAGATCGAAGAATAGTCGAATGTGGTCACGTAGAGACCTGGTATTTGTCGAATTGGTCTGGGATAAAAGATAATAGAAGTCGCAGTGATCTGGAAGCGATCGGGCATTGGTCGAGTTAATCTGGACCACATATCAAATAGGTTGGCGTTGATCGGGAAATGATCATGTATTAGTCGAGCAAAGATAGAAATGATCGAATACTGATACTGATCGGTAAATTATTTGTAATCCGACCAAATTCGATCTCTACACGATCCTTTCCCGATCAGTTCGATCGCTACTCGACGAATTCCTGATCTCTTCTCGAGTGACTCGCTTCTCGATTCTTACTTGAATGTTTTTGACATGTCAAAAAATCTCGGGTAGAGAGTCAGACCGATTACGAGCAAGGTAGACTACCACGAACATTTTTGTCGATAGAGTCAGAACAGTCTCCCGATCAATTATTCTGTCTTGATCGGAATTGATCAAGTTGATCTGATCGGCAGTGTGAACCTATCTTAAGAAAACGTCTCATTTTTGCCCCATCGCAACGGAGGCAGCACTAAGTGTTACTCTTGTCCGTTCGTAGATACGTTCGTCCCAATAATGTGTTTCAGTTCTCTAACTTTATTTTAACTCAACCAAAATGTACCATACAACATAGATCAAGTCCGAGTTTGGGTGGTGTATACTTAAGTATTTTAACGTTCTTGAGTAATGACCCTTTATAACGTTATATATTCAAGCCGGAGATCTTTGTAAGAACCAGACAGAGTGCGATATACGAGGGTTTCATATAAAAATGAATATGTGGTATGATTGCCAATGAGACAACTCTCCACAAGAGACCAAAATGACACAGAAATTAACAACTATAGATAACCGTACGGCCTTCAACAATGAGCAGAGCCCATACCGCATAGTCAGCTATTAAAGGCCCCGAAATGACTATGTAAAACTATTCAAACGAGAAAACTAACGACCGTATTTATATAAAAAATGAACGAAAAACAAATATGTAACACATAAACAAACGACAACCACTGAATTCAGAGTGTTTCTATAAATTGCCTGGTAGAAGCATAACTTGAATACTGCTCAAAAAATAAACTTGAGTGGGAAAATATGATTGGTTGCCACGGTAACAGACACTCTATGTTTTGGTTGTTAAGCGTGGTAAAAACTTTCAAAAATCCGCTAAATCCCTTAAATTCAGAGCCTGATAATGAATAGAATCAAGCATATTTCATTAACTTTCATATGTAACATTGATACAACTTGCTTTAAGCTTTATTTTAGTTAAGATTGCATATGAACCTAATTTGAAAAATTTTGCCAAAAATGCATATCTTCAAATTTTCTGAATTTGAGATCGACTTTGTTACACGTTCATCAACTTATAATCAATTTTGAAAGTTAACAGATGGTGACCTTCATGGGATTGCAAAAGCCGGGCCAACCTGGCTTATGGTATGGCAAGATAAAATATGGCCCTTAACAATTGTAAAAATTCTTAATTTCTTAGGGCACACACAAGTCTGAGATGTTATCCCACCAGCTTAAATCACAAACATGACCTGTAACATAATAATAAGCGTAAACACCAAAAATAGAATCATTTGGTCAAAGCATTTCTAATCTGAAACTGAAGTGTGATAGACGGATGGATAGACGGACGGGCAAATTCAACACATATTAAGTCGGTGGGGACTTAAAAAATAATAATAGTCAATTGGTGATCGTTGATATTAGAAGTCCAGTATAATGGAATCCTCTTAATATATAGCTATTAACATATCATTAATAACTCCTTTGTTGTACTACTATTCCGCAATTGGAATTCAGGATCTCCGAGATAGACAAATAGATACATCTGCTAAGTTGGAATTGTGCTAACCCCGGTCATTAAAAATAATCAGCTGATGCACCCTTGTAATCCTTCTGAAATCCCCCTCCTCTCCTTTAAGATAGTAAAAAATGTATCATTTTTTCAAGTTGAATCTTAAAAAAAAATCGTTTTGCTACTCTCATCGTATTAGTTTTTTTACCTTTTCATGAATTACGCCCCTATATTCTGTATCTGTCTCTGTAACCTTTATACAAGACTGTGCATTAATCCTGAGATTTGGAATGAAACCATTAAGCTGAGAATGTTTGCATAGATAAGATTAAAAAAAAAATATACTGACTGACTTTAAAAACGCAACACTCATTTTGTAGATTTTTTTTTACCAAATCATGTTTGATCCTCATACAACTATACTATTCATGCTTATCATACTTCTTTCTCTTTCGAAAAAAAAATCAACATCTAACTTACCTGTGGTTATTGATCTTACCAGATAATTGAAATCGCAAGAATTTCAGAAAGCGAAATTTCTTAGTAAAAAAGGGTTTTTCTAACCGAAATAATATATATATATTTAAATGTACCTTATATACCATTCTGAAACTGTCTACCAGATCTTAAAAGTATCTGCAAAAAAATATTGATCTGTCTGTCTGTATGTCTGTATGTCTGTCTGTCTGTCTGTCTGTCTGCAATTCAGTTTTCCAGACTTTTTTTTCTTCATGCTTGAAGATATTGATTTGATATTTGATGTATTGTTTTATTATGACAAGTTACAGGTCAAGTTGGATTTTCACGATTCTAGCTTATTTCCTTATTCACTGAAATCCTAGAATTAAATTTTGATGATATACTTATTAAATACTAGATTTCTGTTCTGTTTCTGTTTTTTTTTATGAGAAATAACCCTTTTAAACTTTCTAAAGTCAGAAAAGCATAAAGCCATTCTGGTATTATATCTATACAAAGATATCAAAGTTCATAAGAAAGTGAATACAATTAAATAAACTTCCAGTTATTTGAAAAGACAAAACACGAGGCTTAAGTTGGAGGAAAAAGTCAGTTTTAAGAAAACAAGTGTACAACATAACATTAGGCGGCACAGATTTTTCCAAATTACTTTTACTGATTTTGAAAAATAAGCAAATTGGGCTTATAATTATTTTGACAAAGTATCATTAAAAATCATCTCTGAAACTCATAGAGAAATTAGAACTAAATGGCTTTCAAAGACTGTGTTAGTTCCCCTGAAACATTCTGATCACAGTTAATTCAGGTTAGCGATTATAGGCTCATTAGTTATATTATGATGGTCACATGAGCTGTAGCCACTTCTTTGTAAATTTTGTATCATTTGTTTGTATAGTATTGATGTGTTGGAAAACATAGTTTGGATTTTCTTTTGTATTTTTATGATGTGTTTTGTTCTTAAAAATGTATATATTCATAAATAAAAAAAATATTTTAATAAATGAAATTTGATTCACTCTTCACCAAGATATAGATTAGGGAAAATGGGAACAATCCATGATTACACCTAATTTTTAAGACATATAAGCTTTGCAATGAGGTTTCCCATCATTTGGTAAATTGTCTGATAAATTGTAAATTTTCACGTTTTAATCTTCTTACTAGAAACCACTTAATAGGTTATTTGAGATATTCATCAATTTCAGCGGAATTAAGGACTGCAGAGTGTCGCATAAACTCAGTTTATTACATCCTAAACTCCAATCACGATAATAACCCATTTATTCACCCAATGGACCCTAAAAGTAATACCACTTGCAAAACTGTGTCATTTTGGTCTCTTGTGGACAGTTGTCTCATTGGCAATCATACCACATCGTCTTTTTTATAAGAATGTACATAAGAGACCTGATCCAAGTTCTGTTTAAATGCATCAGGTATTTTAAAGGGGGATGCAAAGTTGCAACGTTGAAAAATGGTTTTGTAACATTTACACATATAACTATGTCAACCTTTCTAAAAAAAAAATGGAGTTCAAATGATTCGTTGCAATGTTGAAATCAGTTGTTGCAAGTTAAGATTTTGTACAATCTTGATTATAAATTTATTCACTGTACAGTTCTTTTGAAAACACGAAATTGTTGCAAGGTTTGAATAGATTAGTTACACTGTTAGAATAATTTAAAGAGAATATATATAGGAAGATGTGGTACAGTACCAATAGGACAACTCTTCATCGAAATCACAATTTATAAAAGTAAACCATTATAGGTGAAAGTCAAAGTACGGTCTTCAACACCGAGCCTTGGCTCACACCGAACAACAAGCTATAAAGGGCCCCAAAATATTACTAGTGTAAAACCAACGGTCTAATCTAGAACATGAGAAACGAGAAAGTCTAAAATGATTTATACAATGTATCATTTCAAACTTGCAACATGCAAGAAATCAATTTTGCCGTTCAATGAAAATGTAATGTGCCAAACAAGTCATTAAAACGCTGAACGAATCGTTTCAACATTCATTTAAAAACGGATGTAATTACTTTGTATTGTATTTGGGTTTCTGTAGATTTACCATTCCTACACTTTCCAGAAGACACCCACCATAAAAGAGTGGCTAATGAAACCAGAGTGACATTCGAAGTCGTAAAACCGCATCGTGCAGTTACAATATAAAGTGCAGAACTTAATGATAAAATTTCTGTGGAAATCAATTTGGTAGTTTCAGAGGAGTTGTAGATTGTAGAGTGTAACAGCATCCAGAAGTACTCAGACACAGCTCACTCAAGGAGTAGGAATTTGAAAGATTTATTAAAATTTCTATAATGAAAATCTTTTGGAATTTCGAAATTGCACAATACATTTTTATTTCTCTACTCTTTATACAACCATTCCATACAACAAGATTAACAGTAATGCCTTTCTGAATTAATCAGAAAATGTCTTTGGAGAGATAAAAGCCTACCATACCTCTGTATTTTTAACATTTTTTTAGTTTCCATATCTCCATAAAGCTTTATTTGCAACAACAAAAAACTGCTAGTCACAGTGACTGTTATATAGCCGAAAAAAAACATGCTATTGGTTATTTTACATGTAGACAACATAAAAAAAAAAAATAGAGACCACACATGAATTAAAAGAATAACAAGAAAACAGCATATCACAACGAAAAAATATGAAAGAAACACAAAAAGCAAACCAAAACACACAGTAAAATTTCATACACTTAAGGGTGAGAATAACACCAGAAACACAAGAACAAGAAAACATTGAGCGGAAAAAAAAACAGAAACAGCGAAGAATACCCAAAAAACTGTATACTTTCTGTAATTGCCAGTAACAGCAATTTTTCTGCCACAAATAATGTGTTTGTTCGCTAGTATTCTTATTTCGGATGATTACAACTTCAACTACCAGTAACAAGATTGAGCCGCTAATTTTGCAATTTAAGATTGCCAAAAAAAATGCTTTTTAAAAGAGGGTCGAAAGATACTAGAGCTAGGGACAGTCAAACTCATAGATTGGAAATAAACTGACAACGCCATGACTAAACAATAAAAAGACAAACAGACAAATAATAGTACAGAAGACAACATACAAAACTAAAGACTTAAGCAACACGAACCCCACCAAAAACTGGGGGTTATCTCAGGTGCTTCGGAAGGGTACGCAGATTCTGCTCCACATGTGGCAGCCACTAGTGTGGCAGCCTCCGTGTTGGCTTATGCTATTACAATTCCGGTAAATAGTCTAATTCGGTGGGTTACATACGTGAAAAGGGAATGGTATTGTTGTTACATGTCGACATAAGGAACATATACGATATTATCTGAGAAACAGTTATTCCATAACGGCCAAACAAACTCGTAGTGGTGTCCGTAAAATTTACGAAGGGATGACTTCAACTTCACCATTTGCAAAATGTCCGTAATTTGCGATCGTCTGGTGCTAGAAGATAATATCACACGCACGCACAAGAAGTGACATACGCATTGATTGACCAGACACGTAGTCCTGGTAATATTTGTCCGGACAAATATCAACTGCCTTACTATATTCAATTGTTTTAATTTACAATGATCTCAGATAGTCATTATTAGCCTGAAATAAATCTGGGTGTAATTATTGCCAGGATAAATATATAAACATTTGATAATTAATTGCAAAATTGAGAATGGAATTGGGAATATTTCAACAACCCGACGAAAATAGAAGAAAACAGCAGAGGGCCACCAATGGGTCTTCAATTCAGCGAGAAAATCCCGCACCCAGAGGCTTGCTTCAGCTGGCCCCTAAACAAAAATGTGTACTAGTTCAGTGGAAATGGACGTCATACTAAACTCCAAAATATATCATGAAATAAACTAAATTGAGCTTATAAACAAATTACACTTAATTTCCTTCAACATACACAAAAACTACGTTCATAGTTAAAAGTTAACATACACGAACTTTTTCACTTATGAGATATATTATTTTTTCCCCATGTTTCTGGATTCTGTCCGGCTAAAACCTCAAAACTGTGTAATATAGAATTATGACCGCTTGTTCTCGATTTAAAGCTGAAACTCTGTTTTATTGCTTGTGCCGATGTTCAAGGAAATAAATAGTTCATTCTGTTCTGGGTTTTTTTGTGTTCTTTATTTATTTATGGATGTTACAGAGGGCTCTGAAAATTTCCAAAAACTATAGAATTATGTATGACAGAACTTAGATTTTGGTGCCATTTCAAAATAGGGAGTAAGTTTCCCTGGATGCAGTTTTTCTAGAATTAAGGAATAGCCCGTTTCAACACTTTTCTATATTTCTTGTTCAAATTAAGAGCTTGGCGTCGACAGCAGTGAAGACTAGTCCCCAAAATGTTCCTGTTAATGTCTTATATATAAGACCAGTACTATGGCCAGTGAATATTTTAAAAGACTTTAAAATAATGTATTATCAAATTATGAACTTAGCCCCACTTTAAAGCTGAAATCAAATTTTCCTGCTGCATGTACTTTTTTGTCTCTGGCATATCTGTTCGTGTTTCGGCCTTAGCCAAAAGTTCAAAGATTATTTGGATAATGTCTTGATATTTTTATTATCAGGTTTTGAAACTTTTGTATGAAGCGCGCTCAACGCTAATACAACCATATGAAATTAATTAAAGAAGCATTCAATGTATTATACTTAGACCTATTGATTTAATTATTAAGATCTGAACATTTACTAAATGACACTGCAGGTGATTAATTGCAACTTTCAGAAGTTTGTAGTCCGACAAATTATTTAGTTTAAAATCATTTATCGTTGAGAAATTTGTTTATGTCAAATAAAGCGTGATTAATTTCATATTAATGACATAGTTTCGTATAGCAAGTGCAGCGTATTATACAACTTTATAATGGAAATGACAGTACATTGGTTAGCGAGAAGGCTCTGCGGGGTACATAATTAATACATCACCCGAGACAGAGATGATATAAGAAAATTATTGTTCATGTGTGCCGCGTTTCCAATCCTCTTGTTTTAAAACTACCTGATGCCAGTGAGATAAAATCCACTAATATACCAGGCAAAACATATGAATATATAAATGTAATAATATTAAAAATGATTTTTTTCAATAAACTCGAACTATCATTAAAAAGTTTTGTTTTGTTTTCAAATGATCGTATTATACATTTCATTTCTAGAAGTATTGATAAAAAGGGCGGAGACTTTAGTGATGACAATTTACTAGATTCGTTAAACACGCCCTCCAACAGTGAGATATACAGTCCAATCAAAATAAATTATACAGCCTATGCTACTTTCGAGTTTTGACCCTTTATTGATGTGTTTGAAATAGTACAGCATATGCTACAATTTGAAAATATAGCATAGTCAGTGTTTGTAATATAGCATATGCGATTAAAATGCAGCATAACCAGACAAATATATATTGACCCTTTTGGTACGTCAAATATAGCTTATGCTACAAAGCAGCATAAGCTATAAAATATAGCTTATGCTGCTCTTTTTACTTTTGACCCTTTCCGTACGCCATAGAATAAGTCTTCTTTGGAACAGTCAATTTATTCGAAAGACCCTACATGGTATAATAACATTCCTGTAGGCGAAAAAAATCGCTTGGCAGTTTCAATATATACTTGAGCAAGAAGTACAACTTGAAATCTATACAAACCATTCTGTCCTAGCTACCGTGGCAACCGTTCCAGCTGACAACTCATACTGTAATGTACAGATAATGGCCGTTACTGGACATAAGTCAGTAGCATCCCTTTCTTTGTACCAGCGGGTTGATAATGATGATAAGATACGTATATGACAGACGTTAACAGAAAGCATCACGGAACCTTCTAAAGCATGAGCTTTAACTCTTGGTGAAACATAATCAAAGATTCGTGCTTTACCGAGCTCCAGTTGTACAAAGCCTCCTAAAACTTCTACATTTCTACCTCTACCGAATATTTCTACAACAGAAGCACCGCTGTCATGAGTACAGAACGTAGTTGCGTTACTTATGACGTTGGACAAATACTCTATATAATCTGCTCAGGAATACAACGCGCCGCCTTTGCCATTTAGCGGATCCTTGTCATGCACTTCTTTTAAACCAAAGCATTTAAGTTCAACCCAACAAGGAAACAGTACACAATCATTTAATGAATCATTGCAAGATGTCAATCTAAATGAACTGTTCAATGATTTTACTGAACCTTCCGTAAACATAAATCGTACTACACTCTGCCCACAAGTTTTCAACAACTGTTCCGTTACTATTGTTTATAAAAAAGGACTTCATTTTTAGAGGACGAACAGATCTGATTTGGTTATATAACATAATTTTATTTATTTAGAGTTTAGTTTGACAGTGCTTTTTTACATCTTTAAGCAATTCTGATTTAATATGATATATGACAGAGACATATATTAAATATATTTTATTCTAATTCCTCTAGATTAATAACGCCCTGTACGTATTGCGTCATGCATGTATAGATGTCAACTAGTGGAATTTTCCATACGCGGACCAGTTGTTTTATCTAGGGCAATACACTAAGGTTATCACATGGCAGCGTGTTCCTTGGTTTTTTCTTTATGTAGCACACATGATTTAAGGTCACCAGGTTATATATAGCAATTGCTGGTTGGCTACAGGCACAAGTTTTGTAAAAAGTTTCTTTTTTTTTTTTTTTTGGCAATTTCGATGGGTTGTGCACGGTGAACATGGATATTTATAAGCAGTTTGCAAGGCAGCCAGTAGAATTTAAGTTAACAATTGCATAAGCGCGCAATAATTTTCGAAATGCGCATTTGGTGCAGTAGAATTGGTACCTTTAATTTGATTAATACAAGGGATTGCTGTCTCATTAGTATCTACTTATATTTTTTCCATTAAAAGCTTTATTTACTGCTAGTGATTTCATAGGAATACAGACACTTTTTACTTTCTGGTCAGTGGAAAAAGAACTTATCTTTTCCGAATCGGTAATAAAAAAAATTGGTTTGATTTTCTTAAAATGTGTCCATCTGTTGAAAAAAATTAAAACCAATATTAAAATCAATAACCCCCCCCTTGAATTTAAATGGTTGTTCCCTTAAACTTAAGGAATAGCTTGTGGCCTGGTTTCACGTATTTGCATATGAAAATATTTTGTTTTATGAATCTTAAAGATGTTTAGAGTGAGTCAGCCTGTTCTAATACATCCACTCAATAACTTAAAACCACACAATAACTTACATTTGATGGAGACAACAGTTATTAGTTTCTCCACTTGGAAAAATTGAAAAATTCTAGTTTTTGACAAGGAGTTTTACTTATATTATAGTTATTGAAAAACTGGTCATTATCGTAATATATGGACTGCCCATAGGACAGTGGTATTGACTAAGACAGCGATAATGACCGAGCCGTAGGCAGTCCATGTATCACGTTAATGAGCCGTAGGTAGTCCATGTATCACGTTAATGACCAGTTCTTCAATGACTATTATGTTTATTTCATTGAGGAACCATGTTTTTAAAAATTATCACGAATTCAAATTGTTCAAAGCAAACTTGAGTTTTTGTACGATTTCTATAGGAAAGAGTGAAGACCAGTCATAGTGATAACTATAAGTCACTACCATTCATTTAAGTGCAATTTTTCAGTATATGAATACAAAATATGGTTTTCTGTAATTTCATAATTAACGAAAACATATGGTAAACAATTCAACAACTTCAATATAAAATTGACTTCACTCTAAACAGTGAAACCGCGCCCCACTGGTCATAAACATGTAAAAGTCCGCTATTAATGACCGGTTTTCTGGTCCGTTTTTTTTTTTTTTTTTTCTGTTAAAGACCGATGGAATGTTTTACTAAAGAATAAAGAATGTCATGTGGCCCCTTGTTGTCCAATAAGAGAAGCTAATACTTAACCGATATGAAATATAATGTATTATTAAAATGTGTATGAATATTTCATCCTGAATTTGTTTCCATCAGTTCAGGGATAAATCCCGATGGTTGTTGAAATTAATTGGAATGATTGCTAGAATTTGCTGTTGAATATAAAAATAAGAAGATGCGGTTTAATATTTTGCCAATGAGACAACGATCTATACTAGAAACCAAGTTATAAGTTCATAACAACTTTCAGAGAAAAAATGAAAAAAATTGTACGTGTCGGTCAAATTTGCATTGAATGATTAATTGAACTTCAATGGCAAATATTTCATGTATATTCAGGAAATATATTAGACGTTGTCAACCAAACCGAATTAATGTATAAAAGAGCATACCAACTTTGAGTTCTTTGCAATAAAATGTTTTACCTTTCGAGTCAAACATGATGTATACAACCTATGTGATAATCTGATTGGATGTTAAAATATCCTTAATGACAAATTATTTCCTAGGATATATACTCCTATGGGATACTTTTTATCCTTTAGGATATTATTTTATCCTCTAGGATATTATCTTTATCCTGTAGGATATTTACTTTATCCTGCATAATATTATTTCTATCCTCTAGGATATTAACTTTATCCTGTAGGATATTATTTTATCCTCTATGATATTATTTTTATCCTGAAGGATACTAACTTCATACTGTAGGATACTAACTTTATCCTGTAGGATATTAACTTTATCATGTAGGATATTATTTTTATCCTGTATCATGTTATTTTTTATCCTCTAGGATATTAACTTTATCCTGTAGGATATTAACTTCATCCTGTAGGATATTATCTTTATCCTCTATGATATTAGCTTTATCCTGTAGGATACTAACTTTATCCTGTAGGATATTAACTTTATCCTGTAGGATATTATTTTTATCTTGTATGATATTATTTTTATCCTGTAGGATATCGTTTTTATCCTTTAGGATTGAAAATCCTCAGGTATTATTTCCAAAATAATTATTTGCTTAAGGATTTTATTTCTACGAAAAGAAGATGAAGGATTTTGTCCCTTATGAAATTTTTCGTCCTGTAGGATTTTGTTCGGCCCATAGAATGAATATTTCTCTTATCGGACGTTTTTTGTCTCATAGGAATATTTCTCCAATAGAATATTTTTCGTTCCATATGACAAACCATTCTCCGATAGTAGTATTTTCCTTCATTGGAGATTTTTTGTCCGATAGACTTGTGTCAGGTAAAATTGTCAAATAATGCATTGAAGTTTTGCATGTATCATCATCTAATTGAATGTCGTTGTAGCGTGCCTACCCCGAGTGGCTAACCAGAGATTGTAAAAAGTACATTTGCTCCTTTAATGTTAAGCAAATAGTATTTACGAGCAAGAGCAAGCGCTGATGGATTGAGGCTCAGAATATTGTGTATGCATTGATATGTCGACATTTTTACGTCTTTCAGTGTGATCTATTGTGATTTAAAATCACCAATGACATAGAAAACTGTTGCCTCTTCTTGTACATTTATATCTTTGATTTTCAAATTATATCAATTTGCTTTCATCTTAGATTTGATATGATAATCTACACAGATTACAGAATTCATCCACCAAAACTACTGCGATATATATACGCATTGGTTCGACATGATGAAAGTGAGCTGTTAGCTCTTTTGTGCATCTTTTCCTAAGGATCGTTTTGGCTTTATAGCTCAATAATCGGAAATTTTATTTTATGATGTTCATTGTGAGGGTAAATCCAACGATGTGGGGCTGAATTTGGAACGCTTTACATTGTCGTTAATCAGTCTAACTGTTAAATCATCCATATTAAAATTATATTTGTTACAATGTGTAAGTCATACAGCAAGTACAAGTAACAATTGCAGATTTGTAATATAGTTAATATAAACAACAGATAAAATGTACTCTTAAAACACCCAATAACATCCCTACGTCTTAACCACCTGGCGATTTTCCTCAACTAATGTATATGATTATTAAAGTTTAAGTCCGAATCTATAGTTATTCCAAGAAGTGTAACATTTTCTTCACAAGAAATTTTGTATCCATTTAAATTGAATGTCAAACTATGTTTATTTGCGTTTTTTTTTTTTTTCCAATGGCTATAGCCTGGAATTTGTCAGGATTAGCCTTCATTAAATTTATCGAAAACCAGTTTATTAGATGAAAACTATCAGTTTCTAAACTTTTAACAACGTTATCTATGTCATAATCACTACTAGTATATGATACAGTGTTATTATTAGCTTAGTTATAAATGGTTCTATTTTGTACAAAATGAAATATGTCATTTATGAAGACATGAAAAGAACCGGACCAAGAATTGATCCTTGTGGTACACCTTTTAACATACGATCCCTTTCACTGTAAGAACTTCCAATTTTAATACGCTTTTTTCTGTTTTCTAAATAACTTTGTAATAATTTTTGAGAATTTTTTGACAGACCATATGCTTCCAATTTTAGTAGAAGTAAATCTTGAGGTAAACAATCAAATGCTTTAGATTGACCCACCAGATTTGCAACCATAAATTTGTTGTCGTCCAGAGCTTTTTTCCAGTCTTCTATTATTTTAATAAGTGCAGTTTGGTAACCAAAACCTGACCTAAATGCCGAAAGAAGAGTATGAAAATGTTTATTTAAAAATTCCATTAATTGATCAAGTATAGCTCTTTCATAAATTTTGGAAATACATGGTAACACACTTACAGGTCTATAGTTTTCTTTATTTATTGAGTTATTCTTTTTAAAAAGTGGAGATACCTGAGCAGCTTTAAGATTATCTGTAAAATTGGACTTTCAATTGATTTATTAACTAAGATTTTAAAAGGATATGATATATTCCTGGATGTGCCAATTTTTATATTTTTTTGTGAAATATTATCATATCCAGTAGCTTTTCTTATATTTAATCTATTTATTTGTTTACTCACAAACTCTTCTGTTACAAGTTAAAATTCAACTCATTATAATCAGTTTTATTTTCTACTATTTTGATTATACTTGGGTGATTTCTGTCTATTTTAATGTTTTTGTGTCCAATATCTTTAGCTACATTTTTGAAAAATTTATTGAAAATTTCTGATACCTCTTTAGGATCACTGAGAATTTGATCATTTTCATATAAAATTATGTTATTGTTTGATTTAATGCTTTTATTAGATAAAAATGGTTTAATAGTGGAATAAACTGTTGTTGATTTTGGACCACAAGCAGTTCTTTCATTACAATACGTATTAATTGAGCTCTTTAATTTTTGTAACAATATTTCTCTGTCTTCTGTACAACTCCCAGATGGTGTCACTATTTTTTTTAAGACACCTGTTAAGGTACATTCATTTTTTGTAAATTGCCCTTCTAAGATCTATATTCATAAAGGGTGCAGGTGATACTATTGATCCTCTTTTTTTCCATTGGTATATTCTTGTCAATTATGTTAACAAATTCAGATTGAAAATTTGTATATGCTTCATTGACATAATCAACTGACGGCAAATTATCACGATTATGAAAATTTACAAAATTTTGTTCATGTACAAATTTTTCTTGATCAAAACGTTTTAAACTTCTGTAATTAATGAATTCCTTTTAATTTTAGGCACAAAACCTTTTAACTCAAACGAAATTATATTGAACATTTATCTTATCTATCGATAAATTGCATACGCTGACATGCATTGCACTATCTGGAAAAGGAAATTATTTGTATACAAAAAAATAATAAACAAACAAACATATGAGACCGTAGGAAAACATGCCCTTATCTCATTATTACGTGTTTAGTGAACCTCGTAATGTTGGTCAATACGATAATATGTCCTAACATCATAATTCACGCCTATACTGAGTTTCAAGTTGATATGTTTACAACTCCATGGTAAACTACTTTTATCAAAAGTTAAACCTGATACGGGACGGACGACCAAACGGACGGACTTACGGACAGACGGACGTTATCATATCAATGTAGGCTCTGAAAGCAGTGTTTAGTCTCCAACCAGTAAATAAATTAACCAATTCAAGTACCAGTTGTATTCTTAGATACAAATTTAAGACAAAAGTCAAAATATTCTTCTCTCTAAAGAGTTTGCATTTTAATGTGTTTCCTTATTATACCACAAGGCTTTTTACAAATAGTGTAAAATTTATTCTAAAACAACTCTAAGTATAACTTGAAATGCAAATGAAATCCTTTTCAAACTTTACTCGAACTTATGACTGGAATTCTAGGTCGAACTCGAAATTAAACTGAAAATCGCATTCTAACTAGAATTCAAAATCTAACTTGTTCTAAGCTACACTACTTGTCTATTGTGGCAGACTGTTTGTGGATCTTTAGATGTTTTGTGTTGTTAGGTTGCTGTCGCATATATATATCCCTTTACTAATCTTTAGATCAATTATAGTTTACCTATTTCTCATAGTAGTCGACAAACAGGCGAACCTCCCCTCAAAAAAAAAACAAAAATAAAAACGAAACAACACATGTTGGCAATTGTACCACGAAAAAGTTAATAATTTAAAGGTTATCAACAGGGTAATTGAAAACTATATTACCACAAAAGACAGCAACGCTCCCCGCCCCCCTTTTCCCCCCAAAAAAAGCATAAGGGGAAAAAACGAAGAACAATATTATACTCAAAATTACTTGATTGATCAAAACGAACCCCCGCTTAAAATTGGGATGAATTCAGATGTTCCAAAAAGGTAAACCTTACAACAATTATGCAGACCAACTGTTAGTTAAGTACAGCTTGCCTTTTACAGAAAGTGAATTAGAAATTCGTGAAATTCTTCGTTGACTTAAGTCATTGCACTATGGACTAATAACATATGCCAAAAGGAAACATCAGATGACCAGCCATCCATATATATATAAAGTTTGGATCATTTATCTCTTCTGTCTTCTGAGGTACATGTTTTTGTATTTAGCTTTAAACAACAGTATACAAAGTCGAGGTTTCCGTCAGTTCGGTATATCTATGTCTAGCATTATTTAACTTTTTATCAGACAAATCTGCACTGTCAAATATTCTCTGAAAATTACATCATTTAAGTCAAAAATATTTAGAGTTTTACATATAGTTGTAAACAATACACAGTATAATTTGATGTATTATCGTTTTTTTGTGTAGTTTGGTTATTACATATACATATGGTTGTAAACGATACATAGTATAAGTTGATGTACTATCGTTTTTTTTTTTTTTTGGGGAGGGGGGTAGTTTGGTTATTACATATACATATAGTTGTAAACAATACATAGTATAATTTGATGTACTATCGTTTTGTGTAGTTTGGTTATTACATATACATATAGTTGTAAACAATACATAGTATAATTTGATGTACTATCGTTTTGTGTAGTTTGGTTATTACATATACATATAGTTGTAAACAATACATAGTATAATTTGATGTGTTATCGTTTTTTTTTTTTGTGTAGTTTGGTTATTTCCTCATTCCCGTTTACCCCACGTTTGTGAAGTGTTATCGACAAAGAGTTACCGGAACTACATGTTAAACTCTTTGATCGACTTTTTCTTCTTTTCGTCTTAGTTATTTTCTGTATATAAGACATCTAAAAACAAAACATTTCTTTTTCATATGTATGTGCTGCACATAATTGATATTACTAAGGATATATACTCCGTATGGAGGCAATGTAATACAAACATGTCTTTTCCCACGAAGATGAATAGTCAGTACCGTTAGAAAATCGTTCTATTGATTAAAACAGAATAAAAAAGTGTAACAGAGAGTCGAAAGATGCCAAAGGGACATTCAAACTCATAAGTCGAAAATAAAGATGGTAAAAAAAGAAAATGACCTACAGACAAACAAAAGTACACAAAAGATAGAACACTAAAGACTGAGTAACACGAACCCCATTAAAACTGGGGGTTATCATAACAACCGCCAATACCTACTGTTCAAATAATAACCGTCAATACCTACTACCCCAAATAATAACTGTCAACACCTACTACACCTAATAGTAAACGTCAATACTAACTACACCAAATAACCCGTCAATACCACTACAGCAAATAACGATCGCAAATACCTACTACATCAACTAACAATCGTCAATACCTACTACACCAAATAACCCGTCAATACCACTACAGCAAATAACGATCGCAAATACCTACTACACCAACTAACAATCGTCAATACCTACTACACCAAATAACCCGTCAATACCACTACACCAAATAACGATCGCAAATACCTACTACACCAACTAACAACCGTCAATACATACTACACCGAATAACAACCGTCAATACCACTACAGCAAATAGCAACCCCAAATACCTACTACACCAACTAACAACCGTCAATACATACTACACCGAATAACAACCGTCAATACCACTACAGCAAATAGCAACCGCAAATACCTACTACACCAACTAACAAACGTCAATAACTACTACAGCAACCAACAATCGTCAATACCTACTACACCAAATAACAAACGTCAATACCCGTTACAGCAAATAACAACCATGAATACTTGCTACAGCAAAAATAAAACCGTCAACACCAATTCTCCAAATAACAATTGTAAATACCTACTACACCAAAAGAGGGACGAAAGATACCAGAGGGACAGTCAAACTCATAGATCGAAAACGAACTGACAACGCCATGGCCAAAAATAAAAAGACAAATAGACAAATAATAGTACAGATGAAACAACATAGAAAACTAAATACTAAGCAACACGAACCCCACCAAAAACTGGGGGTGATCTCAGGTGCTCCGGAAGGGTAAGCAGATCCTTTGGCACCCGTCGTGTTGCTTATGGTATTACAAATCCGGTAGGTCACATTCGTGTTGTTTTCAACCGACCCTCATTGTCAATTTCTAGATTTGATCAATTTCAGATTTCACCAAATGACAAACTGTCAATACCTAATACACCTAATAGTAAACGTCAATACCTACTACACCAAATAACAACCAGCAATACCTACTACACCAAATAACAACCGTCAATACCTACTACACCAAATAACAACCGTCAATACCTACTACACCAAATAACAACCGTCAATACCTACTACACCAAATAATAACTGTCAATACCTACTACACCAAATAATAACCGTCAATAATTACTATAAAAAATGACAATCGTCAATACCTACTACACCTTATAATAACCGTCAATACCTACTTCACCTAATAACAACCGTCAATACCTACCTCACCTAATAACAACCGTCAATACCTACTACACCTTATAACAACCGTCAATATCTACTTCACCTAATAACAACCGTCAATACCTACTTCACCTAATAACAACCATCAATACTCACTACAGCAAATAACAACCATCAATACTCACTACGGAAAATTATAACCATCAATACTCACTACAGCAAATAACAGCCATCAATACTCACTTACAGCAAATAACAATTAACCATCAATACTCACTACAGCAAATAACAACCGTCAATACCTACTACCCCAAATAACAACTGTCATTACATACTGCACTATAATAAAACCGCCAATACCTACTACACCTAAAACAACCGTCAATGCTTTCTACACCAAAATATACAACCGTCAATACCTTCTACACCATGATAACCGTCAATACCTTCTACACCAAATGACAATCATCAATACCTACTACACTAAATTAAAATCGCCAATACTTACTTCATCAAATGAAAATCGTAATTACCTACTACACCAAATAACAAACGTCAATACCCTCCTTCATCAGATAACAACCGTCAATACATACTACATGCACCATGACAACTGTCAATAAAATTGAGAATGGAAATGGGAATGTGTCAAAGAGACAACAACCCGACCACAGAACAGACAACAACAGAAGGTCACCAATAGGTCTTCAATACAGCGAGAAATTCCGCACCCGGAGGCGTCCTTAAGCTGGCCCCTAAACAAATATATATACTAGTTCAGTGATAATGGACGTCATACTAAACTCCAAATTATACACAAGAAACTAAAAGTAAAAATAATACAAGACTAACAAAGGCCAGAGGCTCCTGACTTGGGACAGGCGCAAAAAGCGGCGGGTTAAACATGTTTATGAGATCTCAACCTCCCCTATACCTCTAGCCAATGTAGAAAAGTAAACGCATAACAATACGCACATTAAAAGTCAGTTAAAGAGAAGTCCGAGTCCGATGTCAGAAGATGTAACAAAAGATAATAAACAAAATGACAATAATACATAAATAACAACAGACTACTAGCAGTTAACTGACATGCCAGCTCCAGACCTC
>JAASAO010000516.1:0-93041 GCA_017311375.1 Mytilus coruscus
AATATGTTTTATAGGGAGTTATTTTACAATAGTTACCATAGAGAAAAGGGTACCATTGATTAAAAATAAACTCTTCTTCGTGTTTTTATTAAGTACGCACGAGTTCTATTTAGGTAAATCAGAAAAATAATGAAAATAAAACCGTTTTGTCTCTCTGTTGCGAATCACATGCATATAATTGAGACGTAAATGACGGGTTGAAAACAATAGTTATGTGTGACTGTTCTAGAGTCAAACAATTATCAAAACTTGCATATGACCAGCTTTTTATATTTTAAATGTTTTAGTAATAGTAAAAGCTCAATGATAAGTTAATATTGATATTAAAAGACCTCCGAACAAAAAGGGATGTTGAGATCCCCGAGCCCGAAGGGCGAGGATTTGAACAGCCTTTTGTAAGGAGGTCTTTTAATGTCAATATTAACTTAATCATTGATTTTTTACTAACTTACAAACCGTCAAAAACATTAGAAAAGTACACTAAAAACACTTACAGAAACCTAATTCCCCTAAATTGGTCGAGTCTAAATATATTCAACACAAATGATAGTTAAACAGTACTCAGACTGATATAGACAAATAACAGTTACCTAATTGCATTCAAAACGGACCGATTAAATGGCATTACATCATTTAATTATTTATTTATTATAATCTTTTAGCATTTAGATAGGACCATAGGATAGTTTTATGTAATTAAGGGGTACATTTATATTTTTGAATTCCAAATTATCAATATGACGATTTTCTATTTTATAAATGAGGGAATCAAAAACCCTATACAGACCTCATTTACAACTGACCAATGAATGTTCTGCACCAAAACTTCTTGTTATATATATCTGATGTTTTTAATCTGTCAGTAAGCATGAAATAGATTCGTAAAGACACCAAATGAAAACAGTAAGTTAACTTTTCCAACAGTAAACTATTTAAACAGCATGTTTCACAACTTCTAATCGAACAGACCTAGATGCATAAGGTCCTTCACAATATTCAGGTAAATGTTCATTTTGGTTTTTATTCTATAATTTTCCTTCACTACGTTTCATGCAAATGTAAAATAATTAGTGTTGTCTGTTCAGTCCAATTAATTAATAAATCGTATTTTTAGGTTTGATTTTGCGATATTGGCTTTGTTCATTGTTGAAGGACGTACGGTTACCTATAGCTGTTAATTTCTGTGACATTTGGTCTTTTGTGGAGTGTTGTCTCAGTAGCAATCATACCTTGCTCGATCAAAACGTGTATAGATGGAATATTTTGCAAAGTTGATAATCATTCTTAAATTGAAATACAATATATTATATGAAAAAAAAACACTTTTATTTTAATCGTCCGTCATTCCCTTTTCACATCTAAATGTACAGTAGTATAAACAAACAACTTGAAAACAGCCTTTTACCTTTCTAAGTTTTATAATCGCCTGACAAAACCTTATATCATAAATCGCAATTAAATCGTAGATAAGAACCATAGTAAAAACATTAAAAAAGTATAGGTGTTTAGTTATGTAGTAAATTGCAAAACCATAAAAAAGTTTGCACTATCATTGAGTAATTTAAATGGAAATTTTACATAATAACATTTTACAAGATCTTGTCTTCGTGTACTATGTACATTGAATAATTTATGGAGTTGGTTGATTGTTGTTTGCTTTACCTCCAGTGGCAAATATTTCATGCATGTTCATGACGAGAACACATGAATTTTAAATACAATAGGTAGATCTTGCAATACGATGTAGACATTGAGGTAGGACGTGCAAATTGGAATATCATTGGAAACTGTGGATATATTGAATACAGACAGAATTTAGTCTTGCAACAGCTGGCCACATCCGAACCCCTTAAATAATTGGTGCAAAAATAGTGAATTTGCAGAGAGCGTTGATCCATGAAATCTATTCAGAAGTCGGCCATCCATATTTACGTGTAGTTTCTAAAATAATTTAACATTTCTAATTTCGGTTTGATATTTTTAGCACCACTTTAGTAACTATGAAATTTTTGTGAAACTGTATTTTATTTATCTCTGTACATTAGTTTTTGGTATGATAGTCTGTACTATCGCTCTCCTTGTTTGTTTCGTGTATGTGTTTTCCTCGAGATCGGGAGGTCGTGGTTCGAATCTCGACCGGGTCTTACAAAGACGTAAACAATGGTACATGTATTTGCTGTTTCAACGCTAAACTATCGGTATTTGAAAGTAAGAGCACAGACTTGTCGGTTCGGAGCCTAAAATGTTTCCGGGTAGGGTGACTATTCTTCCTGCGAAATGATATTTTCATGTGAACTTGCGCGTAAAAAAACTGGCTCAGCGTGTCGATCTAGTTCAAAGCAGGGTTAATACTTATATTATATTTACATGTAATTGTCCTGAATATTCATTTTTTATTCCATATTGATAGAATTTTAGTAGGGTTTTCTATATGAATTGGATTTTGAATAAAAAAGCATATTCACCTGCTGAAAAAGTATATTTACCGCGGAAAACGCCGCGTGCTTTTACGTGTATAATAACGGTAAAATGTTTGACGTACAATTGGTTTTAATAAATAACTGTTATTAAATACATATTTTTCTCTTTCGAAACATGGAATACAACAATTTCTGTCTTTTGTTTCGGTAAATATGTGGTTTAATTGACTTTTGAAAAACCTAGTGACATTCACTTCGGCCGTTGGCCTCAGTGAATATCAGTTTTTCAAAAGTCAATAAAACCACATATTTACCTCATCAAAAAAAGTAATTGTATAATATTCCACTTGACGTCATTCATTGTCATCATTTATTTTACCGTTATTCTATACAGTGAAGTGTTTTTCTTCTACTGGTTTGTATTACACCTCCTTTAATTTCCACCGATCGAAATTAAAAAAAAAAAAAAAAAAAAAATGGTAGGTGATGTTTTTCAACCAAACACTTGTGCTTGTCAGGATAGCTTTAACGGTAAATAATATTAGATCAAATGTCCTTGTTGTGATAGATATTGTTAAATTAACTCCGTAATTCTTAGTCATGGGTCAGTTTTGAGCTTATTCTGTATACGCATCTTTCTATAACAAAAGACTAAGTTGACTCTTAGTATTTTGATTTGTCTGTGTCGTTGGGTAGCTGCCACATTAATGTATACATTTATCTCATTTTATTCAAATCCACAGGCTTGACTTGGGTATAGAAATATTGACATCTCTGGATCTCTCCAGTCCGACAGTATACCCTTGCTAAAGGGGTGTGTCAGTTTGGATGTTCGGCTGCTTTTATAACAACTATTATACCAGATATAATTATAAAAACTTGAAACAGCAAATTTTGTCCATTAGACCCCGTTCACACTAGGACATTTAGATCGATTTAAACTAGATCGGTTCACTTTAGTGACTGCCGTCGTTGTACGCTTATGATTTATTGCCACTCAATGCAGATTTTTTTTTCTGTTCTTCTCCCCTCCTCCTAGTATGGTTGGATAGGATATAATGTAACCCCTAATGTGGACTACGTTATTTTATGTTCAAAAAGATTAAATGTAAAGAGAAAATAAGGAAAGAAATGCTGAAATTAACGCTTGAAAATTAAATTTATAAATAGTGGTAAACTGCCTGAGATAACTATCAACTGAAGACTAATGATTGTACATCACTTAATGGTGCTGATTAATAAATTGCTCCCTTGATGTCCAGTGGCAAATATGTCATGCATATTTACGACGAGATGTAAAGTGTATCAAACTTAAGCAAATCATAACAATTTTAGAGCATCACTTTAATAAGATTGAGCGTCGACTAGAGGTAAAATGTATGCCTTAATAGAATAAAGTTGAACCACGATCAAAATCGTAAGTTAAGTTATGAGCCCCTACCCCCTTTTTTTTTCTCCGGTAGACAAATGCCGAAAACGAAACGATATGAATTCAAAATCAATAACGGCAATTGTAAGTAAATGAGATATGGACTTATTTTGAAAATACATTCCTTTTGCAGCCTGCATTTCCCGGTTTCGGACATTTTGTATTTCCACTCAAATACCGTTTGATTATTGACCGGAGATATTAAATCAAATTAAATAGATATAGGAAGATGTGGTGTGAGTGCCAATGAGACAACTCTCCATCCAAATAACAATTTATAAAAGTAAACCACTATAGGTCAATGTACGGCCTTCAACACGGAGCCTTGGCTCACACCGAACAACAAGCTATAAAGGGCCCCAAAAGTACTAGTGTAAAACCATTCAAACGGTAAAACCAACGGTCTAGTCTATATAAAAACGAGAAACGAGAAACACGTATAAATTACATAAACAAACGACAACTACTGTACATCAGATTCCTGACTTAGGACAGGTGCAAACATTTGCAGCGGGATTAAACGTTTTAATGGTACCAAACCTTCTCCCTTTTTCTGAAACAATAGTATAACATCACAACATAGAAAACACACGATAAAACATCAATTGGAAGGCTTAACTCAATCAAAACGTAAATTAACACACTATGAACGAATAAATTCGATCTGTGATACCTGAAAGTAAATACATAGTTAATAAAATATTAGGGACAAACATTCAAGGCCAAAAGCAAACAAACAAGTCCAAATAAAGCCATGGCAATACACCACCGCGAAATATTTAACCCTTAGAAAATAATCACTTTTGAAAAACCGGTTTTCATAATATATACAGGTAAATGAAAATAACTTTGTCGTTTTAGG
The DNA here is from genome assembly GCA_017311375.1 of Mytilus coruscus. Lineage (NCBI taxonomy): Eukaryota > Metazoa > Mollusca > Bivalvia > Mytilida > Mytilidae > Mytilus > Mytilus coruscus. The sequence goes on from JAASAO010000516.1 coordinate 4,712, forward strand.
TATACTTTTTCTGTCTATATGAAATCTTCCAATAATTAGGAATACCAAGAAAGGTCTGTCATATAAATACCTAATTTAACACTAGATACATAAGGGTAAATATCAACAATAAAACTTCCTGTACAGATTAAAGGAGAATAATCTTGATGTTCATACAAATGTAGTATGAAGAAGTGAAAATTAGTAGATATTCCAAATAATCAAAGCTGGTATACAGACAAGATCCATATTAATATAAAATAACAAAAAGTATTAAAAATAGTATCAACAGGTCGAATTAAAAGAAAGTACGATTTGAGAGTACTCGCAGTTACTGACAGCTAGTTAAAAGCCAAAACAATTAATGATAAAAATCATGCATCAGAGACTAAAATCAACTAAAACACATCCCAGGGATTTAGTATTTTAACGTCATGAACAGTCAGAGAAGACATGACTTGTGCAATGCCAAAAATAAATGTATCGACAGGTAGTAGGATAGTGAGGAGCTACTTCTTAAGAGATAAAAATAACATGTGTGTGCTCTAAACATCCTGCCTCAAAAGAAGATACAACTTAGTTATGTTTTAATTTGCTAATGACAAAATCGATATTAGTGCCAATGTAAACTATATTCAGAGATCTAATTACAATATTGGTACGATAACCCTTACTTATAAGTTTGTTTAAAGGTTCGATGAGTTTACACGGATCACATAGTGATTTCCTCGCTTTAAGTACAATATTACCGTAAAATTTAGGATGTGAAAACCATTTTAATAAGTTTTCTACAGGTACAGCCAAATTTACTAATCAAATCTTTGTATCTATGAAAGAATTTAGTAAAAGTTTTAAGTAATTTATGGTATCGAAATCCCTGACACAATAATTTCCTAGTGATGCATTGATTACGTTCGTTAAAATCTATGACATCAGAACACACACGGGCATACCGAACGAGTTGGGATATATAAACACCGTATGATGGAGCCAAAGGCACATCGCCGTCTAAAAATGGAAAATTAACAATAGGAAATGAAAAATCGTCTCTTTTGTCGTAAATTTTAGTATGTAGTTTCCCGTTAGAAATTGAAATGTCTAAATCTAGAAAAGGGCTAAAGCACTTTATTTCTCCGAAATTGTACATAATGGTATTTCATTTTTTTACCAGATCCTCTGTTGGACCCCCCAATTTTAAGAGGACGTGTCTTATTAGTCATGCCCGATTGACTTTTAGTAAAAAAAGACCTGCAACTTAAAGACCTACACCGGGTTAATAAGTTCGAGGTACAATAAGTAAACAAAAGAGATCGTTTGTGTAGTGAGATCGTCCCAGGTATCTTAGATAATTATTTTGCTTTGAATAACAATGAAAAATGCACGAACAGGTTTGTAATTATGGTTAAAAGTTGGTCAAATATAAATATATATGCCTCGATCATCACTGAAGGGACATTAATTGTCTAAATGCGCATCTAGCACATTAAAATTGATACCGATAATGCTATTACATTAGGTTTGTGAAACATGTACTTATAACTTTGATTTAGTTTTTTTTGCCATTTTAACCCTGGGAATTACGGGTAGTATAATATACTAGTTATAAATATCATGTCAATTTTCGTTATCAATCAATTCGAAAGATATTGTTATTCCATTTTCCTGTTTTAACCGAGTTTTCTGAAGAAAACTATATTATAAAAGTTGAAGTATTGCGGACGGGCTAGCTGCCGGCTGCCTGCTTACACCTTCCGTGCAATAACTTATGCTTTTCAAATTCAATATTTTGTTTCTGATGACAAAATATAGTTCAATTTTAATTGACGATTTTCACTTTTCACAGTTCAGGAGTTATGGTCCTTGAATGATAGTTTGGAAAATGACATGTTTCCCATACAAAAAATTTGAGCATCGATTGCACATGAGTAATTTGTTTCTTAACTGTTTAAGACTTTGCTCAATCTCATTAAAATCCGATGTTCTGATACGCTCACACAGAACATCGGATTTTAATGAGATTGACTTTGCTTATATATAATCTACTTTTAAGTGAAGCTTTCGACTGTACAGGGTATGCAGATAACGTACTTTATAGAAATATTTAATGCAAACTTCACGCGAGAAATGAGCATGGTTTTGCACTAAACAAATCGTTAAACATGTTGAATGGAGGGTATTTATGTAAACAGTTTGTGTGAAATAGTTAATTTAATACATTTCAATCTAATGTCCGTACTTTTTATTCATTTTCCAGCCTGTTTTTCGCAAATATAGTATATTTGTGCACTACACCTATTGTCGTTCAACTTTCCGTTAGTTCTCACGTTGATGCAATTTTCACGGTCATTCAAATTGTTTGGTTCTGAAGTGTCGAAGTTTTCATAGGTCATTGGCGTTTCTTCTGAAGACCACACCAAGTTTGTTTCATTACTACGGATACCACTGGTCCAGTACACTTCGTCTATAATATCTGCTCAGAAAATTACTTGTAAAATTAAAATACACAACTTTTGCATTAAAAGTATCGTAGGCACTATGCTATATTTTGACTGATTTTTTTACGAATAACAAGGATATGTTTGGTTAACATCAATGAAACATTTTAGGCTCATAATCATAATACGATAAGGTCACTTGCATACTGTGTAACGAATATATCTTAACGACTATCTTGACATGTGGAATTTAGACTAGCTGCTTATTAAAGTGATCATGTTTTCAATATTACGAACCTACTTCCATCGGTCTATAAAAAAAAAAAAAACAAATACCAACATTAAAAAATGGCGAGCTTTTAATATATTTTCTGCATTTATTGTTATTCGTTTATCACCAATTTCTTCATTTTTTCATCAACGTCATATTGTTCTTATAAAGGGACGTATCACCGCTACTAACTGTGTATTAAAATAAAACACGTCCATTGACCCAATATTAAATAATAATACAGGGTCTCCAAATGTTCGTTTTAACCAATGATATACATAGAAATATTTAGAAGGTAAGATACTATGTTTTATTAAATCTTCGTACTGCCAATATAACTCACTTCATAGTTGTTTTATGTTGGGTTTCATTTTGAAAATATAATTAAATTAATCTAAAACCACGATGGCGTCCATAAAACGTTTTAAGAGATAATTTAACTTTACCACAAAGAATCTTAACTCGTTACCCGTATTGCAAGTAGCAATCCTCATGACAGAAGATGCATATTTTGATCTTAAAGAAATATAGTGTGAAATCATGGATATGGAGACATATCTTTATGTCAAAACGTTTTTGCTCAAAAGAATTGTGTTTAATACAGATGAATATTAAATTGTAAGAATATGGAAGATGATCTCGGGATCATATTGGAGAACAAGGACCGTGCCTTATTTTCACATGTATCAGCTTCTTAAAAATAGTAAGATTATTTACTGAACTGTAAAGTTAGTTTTGCGAACCAAATGAAAAAAAAAAAACACTGTTTTATCCCGATGAATCTACTGAGGACGAAACGCGTATGGCATATACTATGATAAGCCTGGACACTTTGACGTTTTCTTTTGCATTTAACATTTTGTGTGTGCTATCATAATTATGAAGAAGGCAAATAATTCTAATGTACATCTTTACTAATTAACTTAATATGCTATCACTCGTGTATATGACAAACCTATATAAAATAATGAAATTAAAGCAAAATTAAAAGTTATCGTTTGCTGGCATGAAATTATGTTTAACACTTTGAGCAAAGTGTTGGTTTTGGTGGTTTAATTGTCTTTTTTTATATAAATGTTGTAACGACGCAGTTTTCAATTTGTTAAAGGAGCATTAGCTACAAGATAAAAAAAAAAAAAAAAATAACGTGATTTTGTTTTGTTCAATCATTAATGAAAGTGAAGTAGGGAAATAATAATTTGCTCTTAAAAAACGAGTTTTGTTCAATTTTGTCAAAATAAGGTACGAAACATCGCTGATGAATTATTCACTGCAAGTGAATAATTTGACCTCATTGAATCCGTATTCATGTGACCTTTAATTAACCCCTTTGCTAGAGATGGGTTACACATCAATTATGATTAACATAATTATATGTTTTAAGTCTAAAATATGAAATCAAACAAACCTAGAAAAATCCAATTGCACGTGTTCGCTATCTATCTATCTATCTATCTATCTATCTATCTATCTATCTATCTATCTATCTATATATATATATATATATATATATATATATATATATATATATTTATGTGTATATTGGGTTACATGACCATCGGCAGTCTTCGGAGGTCACTGAGTGGTTAATTAAATGGCGTCTAGACTAAAATACACACGAAATGCTGATACATATTAACGAGCCCATGCATTTTAAATTGTTTATTTTAGACTTTTGAAAAAAATGGATATACGTTTAAGTATGTTATTTATAAGATATGAATATTTGAGTCTAATCGAGGAACATGGATTTGACAGCTAAAGCCCTCTAAAGAGATGATATGTTATATAGTGAAACATAAACGAAACAACATTTAACAATTTATCTACATCTATATTTTAAAATGACACTCTTCATTCTTTCTTCGCTATCGCTAGATATCAAGAACTTGTAAAAAGTACACGTATAACTTAGAAGAATTATTTCTCAAATAACACACATTGCAAGAAGAGGAACAAAAGAGAACTAAAACTCATAAGATAAAGAAAGGAAAACGACGAAAAGACAAAACGAAACAGTCTATTCAAAACTAAAGACCGAATAATAAGAAATATATATATACCTCCAGAGGAATATATGAATGAATTTTCAAGTGCATCGTCGATTTTTACCAGAGAATAGATATAGGAAGATGTGGTGTGAGTGCCAATGAGACAACTCTCCATCCAAATAACAATTTATAAAAGTAAACCATTATAGGTCAATGTACAACCTTCAACACGGAGCCTTGGCTCACACCGAACAACAAGCTATAAAGGGCCCCAAAAGTACTAGTGTAAAACCATTCAAACGGTAAAACCAACGGTCTAGTATATATAAAAACGAGAAACGAGAAACACGTATAAATTACATAAACAAACGACAACTACTGTACATCAGATTCCTGACTTAGGACAGGTGCAAACATTTGCAGCGGATTAAACGTTTTAATGGTACCAAACCTTCTCCCTTTTTCTGAAACAATAGTATAACATCACAACATAGAAAACACACGATAAAACATCAATTGGAAGGCTTAACTCAATCAAAACGTAAATTAACACACTATGAACGAATAAATTCGATCTGTGATACCTGAAAGTAAATACATAGTTAATAAAATATTAGGGACAAACATTCAAGGCCAAAAAGCAAACAAACAAGTCCAAATAAAGCCATGGCAAAACACTACCGCGAAATATTAAACCCTTAGAAAATAATCACTTTAGCACATTCATCGCTGCAATTTTCCTGTTTATGAAAAATAAATACGCCAATTATAAACACAGGTTTTATTAGATAGGCACAATCTAACTAGTTTAGCCCCGCCAAATTCTGTATGTGTCTGTCCCAAGTCAGGAGCCTGTAACTCAGTGGTTGTCGTTTGTTGATGTGTTGCATATTGGTTTTTCTTTCATTATTTTGATTGTTTTACATTTGTCATTACCGGGTCTTTTATGGCTGACTATGCGGAATGGGCGTTGCTCATTGTTGAAGGCCGTATGATAATCTATAGTTGTTAATTATTGTGTGATTTTGTGGAGAATGGTCTCATTGGCAATCATACTACATCTTCTTTTTTATATTTAGGGACAAATCAGGAACTCTCATAAAAGCGTTATGGGTAGTAGACAGCATACTTATATGAATAAGGTGGTTAGGCTGAAAGTTAAGTTTTTACTCAATTTGGCAAAGGAGAGATATATGTTTGCATTTAAGAATTTACGTATTTTGCACTTGTTAAAGTTAAAGTCAAGCGTTAACCTGATAATTTATTATAGCAAAAAAAATCTACTCACACACTTTAAAATACTAATATGTTATTGTGCTTATAATAAAAAAGAAGTAATTAAATTGCTTAAAACCTAATATGCGGTTCCCTATTAACCTAATACTAGTACATCACTTTTAAAAGAAACATTAACTGTCTAAATGCTCATATAAAAGCCGTAAAATTGGTTTGTGCATCGAACACATTTCTGTGTCATTTTGGTCTCTTGTGGAGAGTTGTCTCATTGGCAATCATACCACATCTTCTTTTTATACAACAAAAAAAAAAAATTGAATACCAATCTATATAACAGTTAGTCACCATTAATATGGAGGAGAATACGTTACTCGGTTACTCATGCGCATATACCAGTGCTTACAGTCAATTTACCTGAGCTTTTCGCGTGTTTCTGTTTCCTTCACGAATTTATAACAATGCTTTTATACAGCTTCCATCCGTGTTCACAACTTACATTGTCTTTGTTTACTACGATATAAAACAGTTAATAAATAAAAATACATTTAGCTTTTCATTTTTTTTCTTTACATGAAATGTTTTTCTTAGGAGAGAATTAACAACAATCTTTGAATATTTGATGTATAGATCAAAAGGAAAAAGGTCACAAGAAGATATATCATGCTATAATAACCTGTATGTGCCAAAAACTAAAATGCGTGCCTACTGGATAAGTAGCAAACATAATTTTGTAAGTCATTAACTGATATGGCTGAGGATCAAAAATGTTCGGCATCATCCCACACATGAGATTAGCACAATACCACAAAACCACGGATCAATATCGCAGTAAAAATGCATTGATGGTATACAATTTGACTTTACCGTATCCAGCTTTGTTTGTGATATAAAAAATGTGCTTCTGTTGAATAACTTTTCAAATACAAAGTTAATAATTTCTACCCGAATGATACCATTTGAAACAAGTTTAAGTGCTTCAGTTTAAAGAAACAAATTCTTTATATTGGTGCAAACCACATTATGTTTGTGCTCGACTCGGAACAGCATAGAAAATGTTCAAAGGGCACTGCGTTCTCTCTAGGCTTTCTTCAGATAAATTTAATATTTTGAGAAAGTGTATAGCAATTAAATATTTTTGTCGCAATTAAGGAATAACGATAATTATTTTCAAACGATCTTTGAAAGTATCATTTACGTTTTCTGCCATTTGAGGAAGGATGGAAAATTTACTAACAAAATCAACGTTCCTTTAGTGAACATCAAGTGTGCATGCTTTAATTTTCAAGGCAGCTCAATATAAATCATTTAGATGTTACGTAATTGCTATCGAAAATGTATAGAAAACATATAAACATGTAGATTTGTATTGGTTCAATACTTTTTTGTCTTGTTTTTCGCCGTCTGAATACTTTATACTCTTTGACAAAACTGGTCTTTATTACACAACCATGTACTCATGTACTTAATTAATCGTGTCTTTTCATTTTAACAAGACCGTTCGTTTCCTGCATACATGCAGTGATAGAAATACTTATACTTCGAGCTTTCTGAACATTTTCTATACAATTTCCACAGTTTTAAGAGTAATTAATTCACATTCGAAGTGGTGATGACTTTGATCATTTTCACTCTCTTTTCTTTGTATCTAGAATATTTTTGAAATAGTTAGAGACAGCCTCAATACATTTTTATTGGTTTTCATTCATATTTTACAAAACAACGTCCTCTGATATTTGTTTATGTCTTTTATTCCATACTGTTACTAAATAATTTATTCGAGTATTCGTTTTTGAAAGTTCACTGCTCCTTTGTCCGAGATATAATAAACTTTGTTTAGCAAAATAGACGTCACAGCAAATTTATGAAAACGAGGGATTAAATCAAAAGAAGCACTCCATGTATTTGTTTAACTGGTTAATACTTACGTAGTTTTGTGTTGCAATTGATCTGTTTTTGTAGAACTGCCAACTTTGTATCCAGGAAATCAATTTTCTGCTGTAATTTGGCTAAAATGAAGAATAATTAAAACCAGTGAAAAATATCATACTGCAAAAAAGTGTAAAAGAAATATATTATTAGTTACATGGTGTTAGTGACCTAACACGATATATATAGGGTCAGTAAATTCCATATGGGGTGAGAGCGTAGCTCGAATCTCCATATGGAATTTATTGACCAATATATATCGTATTAGGTCAAGTCAAATTAAATATTTAAAATCTATAGATATATATTCATTTATCTTACCGCCTATAGATTTATGGGGATATGATTGGTTAACGGACTACACGTGGTGACTATATATATTTCGTATAGGGTGCTCTAAAAAATACATGGTTAGTTACCATATAGGGTTAGCAACTATATGGGAATAGTAAGGAGTTACTTCCCTTTCAAAACAAAAAAGATGCCACAACCCTTTATAAAAACAACACGGTGTTGAGGGAAAATCTGAAAGGATTCAACAGACGAAGAAATTGATGATGAAAGGTTGAAATAAGTTCATAAAACATAATTGCAGCCAACAAGTTGTTATTGTTGGCATAACGGTGTACAAAACCAGGTTCAACCTTCCATTTTTTTTCTCTAAAAAATGTCCTGTACCAAGTCAGGAAAATGGCCATTGTTATATTATAGTTCGTTTCTGTGTGTGTTACATTTTAACGTTGTGTTTCTGTTGTGTCGTTTGTTTCCTCTTATATTTCAGTGTGAATTCACATTGCTATAAGACGTGTCACGGTACTTTTCTATCCCAAGTTCATGTATTTAGTTTTGATGTTATATTTGTTATTTTCATCTGATTTTGTCTAATGCTTAGTTCGTTTCTGTGTGTGTTACATTTTAATGTTGTGTTTCTGTTGTGTCGTTGTTCTCCTCTTATATTTAATGTGTTTCCCTCAGTTTTAGTTTGTAACCCGGATTTGTTTTTTTCTATCGATTTATGAGTTTCGAACAGCGGTATACTACTGTTGCCTTTATTTACTTCCCTTTCAAAACAAAACAAAATCTGAAAGATTCAACAGACGAAGAAATTGATACATGTAATGAACGACTGAAATAAATTCATAAAACAAATTTTTAAAGCTAATTATAAAAGTTGTTACTGCTGCATTTGTTTTCTGTATAGACAAATGGAAGTAGGTTCTTAATACTAAGTATTGAAAACTTGACCACTTTGATAGGCCGCCAGTCAAAATACCACATGGGAAGATAGTCGGTAAGATAAATTCGTTACACGGTGTGCTAGTGACCTAATACGATATATATGGGGTCAATAAATTCTATATGGAGATTCGAGCTTCGCTCTCACCCCATATGGAATTAACTGACCCCATATATATCGTGTTAGGTCACTAACACACCATGTAACTAATCATATATCTATAAATTTTAAATATTTAATTTGACCTGGTCGGGGATCAGACCCTCAACCTCTAATACTAAAGGCACACAAATACAAAACAACCGATGCGGTTGAAATGATATATGAAAGCAATGGCATAACGAATTTCGTTTAAACTGGTTTCTTGAAACAGAACCAGCAAAAGTTAATCACTTTGAAAAAGTTGTACGAAATTTTCATGTTTCCAAGAATTTTAACGTAACAAAATGCAAATTCTTTACTGTTATTGGATAAATCGAGCATTTGTTTGTGCACATGTAAGGTTCATTGTACCTTCGTGTATATATATATATATATATATATATGGTAGAATTTTTCTATTGGACTATTGCATAATGATACAAAAGGTCTCCCAGGAATATCTATATGTCTTAGGAACTCTTTGTTTGTTTACTTTTGTATTTTATTAATCTTTTTTCTTATCCCTTTTCTGAGAGATCTTTTCTATTACTCATAGTAATATATTTTTTGTAACAAAACTAGTTTGATTGTTTGTATAATTATTTCAACTCTAATTGAGAGATGAAATGTCTATAGCTAAAATTCCACTCTATTTGAGAGATGAAATGTATTGTACTAATTCTACTCTATTTGAGAGATGAATTGATTTGAATTTAGTTTAATTTTATTTTAAACTTAAATTGTATATGTAAACTCTATTGAAGTGTTTATCCACTTCTGCCGCAATCAGTGTGTACTTCAATATACACAAAGAAAACCACGTGTATACCTCGTTTAAAGACTTAGATTCTGATTGGATATGCCAATTCCACTACGTCACTCGCAACAAGTAACAAAGTTCGTCACTTGTATTCTTAATCTGATTGGATATTCCGTAATTAGTGTAGATCAGTTACTACGTCACCGAACCATCTAACTCATTTTATGTGTGTGTATTTTATTAGATAATGATTTAACGCTTAATTGTTGGTAAACTAGTGAGATAAATTCTAATGCTAATTAAGTACCTTTATATACATAAGTAATGATTTAGACAATATTATTTAATTACGATAATAATATTATCGTTCTAAAATAAATAGAGGTAATTGTGGGACGGATATAATATATTTATGCGAAGATAAGGGTTGTTGATAACCTTGCACTGTGTGCTCTTGCGTAGTCATGTGTATAATCTATTGATAATAATCGTGCTACGTGTGTGTGATATTTGTAAAGTAGTTGTACTTTCGTATTTGTATTGCGTGATTTTTTTTTTAAACCTACTGTAGATAATGACTATACGGAAACGACCTATAATTTATAGAATATATGTACATAGATAGTACGATCATAATGCTCATTGTTAAAACCATACTACATTAATGGTTGCAATTCTATGTATAATTTTTCAAGCGATCTTTAGCCTGATGTTTATTAATTGCTGTCAATTGTTGAGTAGCAATTAAAGCCAACTGCTTAAACTAACATAATTAAAAGTTTCTTTGATTTAATTACTAATGAGTATATATGTGATAATTAATTCTAATCAATAAAATAAAACTACAATATTCAAAGTAAATAGCCCTGTTTTAATAATCAAATAATAGACATACGTGTATAATTGAATAATCATTAATGTCCATCTTGAATAATAGCGACACTTGTTTTACTATTGAAAACATTGACCACAAAATCCACTGATATTCGTAAGAGAATTAATGTACATCGTCTCAGTAATAGTTATTACGGAAATTTCTGCGGCCTCTTCCGCGGTTACCACAACCGTATCTGTTTCCCAGAACATTTTTAAGGTCATCTATTTCCTTTTCATTATGTCCATTTCACTTATCGGTTTCCTTTTATCGGTCTGTTGTCTCAACACCTCTAATTCTTGTTTGATTCCATCTAGTTCTGATAGTTCTTTGGTATCCCTGGTAGCACTCTGTCTATATTTGTCGGCCCATTTTCTTTTAGGCTCCTTACTCTGTCATTCAGACGGACAATGCTTGCCCGTTGTTGATCGAAGCTGATGTTTTGTGCCAGTACTGCTCTACTTCAGTTGTTAGCTTGTCTGCATACTCTTTCACAGCTATGGTTAAAAATTCCCGGAAATTAAGTTTCACAGTGCTGTTGAATTCTTGCAGCTTTAATTTAAAGAATGTGCTTGCTTCATCCGATCCAAATCGTGGTGAGAATGTAGCATTTGCTATATTAGCGTAAACCGGTAGAGTGTCCCTATCGAATCTTCTAATGTCACTTAATAGAGTCACTATTGGGTGCCTTTTAGCTAAAGTATTGTCCATTTTGTCAATGCATCTGTCAATATTGATATCATCCGTTATATTACCACTACTGCAGCTCTCATTAACTAGGTTATCAAAGTCAAAGTTAATTGGTACGATTTTGACGTTACTAGGTATTTGTCCACACGTTATATCATCTTTAATGCCTCCACTAATTGCGTCCACAATTTCCGTATCCGATTCAGAATTATTATTCATTTTCCTTTTGCCAAGACTAAGTTTAGATTTGTGCATTTGTATCTCGTTATTGAGGTTTGCGAGGAAATAAGTTTTGTAGCTATTATAAATGTTAAATTATTAGAAAAGTATTCCAAAAATATTAACTTTCATTGGTCAATACTTAGACTGTAAACTTCAAGCCCATTTTGGGGGTTGGTCTATCTATTTTAATATGCAACAACGAAGATCTTTATAGTTATAAACAATACTATATAATTGTTACAATTTACAGGTGGTCTGTCCCTTCAGATAATCAAATTCGATGCGCTTCGTACATTTTGTATGAAGTAAAGGTGTGATGCTATTAGAAACTGATTATTAGTTACCCATGCCTGATGTAAGTTTCCTGTGAAAATGGTTGTAAGAATGATAAAACCATATGTTAATTGTCTGTACGTAATTGTTTGAAGATTATTTTTCAAATTTCACCGACACTAATAATTGGTATATTTGTAAATATCCTGTTATATATTAATAGCATTTATTAATGCATTTATTTATTATAATGTTGAAAGAGATCTGTATTAGTTACATATATGGAGATTACGCATGTCCAGAGACAAGATAATACGAAGGTTTGGAACAACGTGATTGAGGCGGAGGCCTCGTATAAACTAGAATGAAAATGACGAGTCCAGAACCAATCCTATACCAATACATACTCCTTGTATTTTATTTTATTTTTTCTTTTCTTATTCTATTTTGTTCAATTTGATGTTTTTTCTTTATAGATATCTTTTGGAATTTTTGGGTGTTTCGGTTAAGGTTTAACTACCAAGGCTTTTCCTCATCAGGTATCCGAGCCTCTTCAATATAAAAATATTTAGTCTAGAAGGAAAGTTCACAGCATCTATGCGCATAGAATTTAATTTCCTGGATATTGGGATACGACACCTGGTAAATTTGTATTGATGTATTGTATTTTAAAGTCAATTAATCAATGTTTTGATATAATAACTGTCTTTTAAGTTGTTACTTTATCTATAATTTGGAGGACGTAAGTAGGTCCTTTAAGTTTTGTGTCTTATAGTTTTGTTGTTTCGTTTTGTTCAATTAGGTGCCAGTGTTTTTTATTGCTTTATTTAGTCCATTAAAAGAAGGATTAAATTTCGTGGCTAACACTAATGGAGGCATTGCTCTTTGTTTTTAAGCTTGTATCTGAGACAATCTTTTCTTTCCTTAAGCAATGCCTTTTTATAATGGGGTTAATGTCCTTTTCTGAGTATCCCTGAGGAGAAGTTTTGTTTTGAAAGTTTCAATTTCATTTAGTGTATCATTTTGTTATTGGATGATCTTATAAAACGCAATATTTCAGCAGTAATAAATCCATTGAATACTGAAGATGGGTGAGCTGACGTTCGTTCAAGATACTGAAAGTTATCAGTAGGTTTACGGTATAGTTTTACGTCTAATATATTATGATTAAGGAATCTGTTTCCTTTAAAATTGTGACGTCAAGAAATTGAATGCTAGTGTGTGATATTTCATGCGTGAATTTTATTAACGGGTGTATATTATTTGCAATGTTAAATAATTCAGTAAGATTGTCTTGACTAGAATTAACGAGAATGAATCCATCATCTCTGTATACAGATAACAATGCTATGTTTTCCTTAAAAGGAAATATATCAAGGATATTCGTTATGATTTCAAACATTCTTAAGTCAGGTAAGGATGGGCTCATTGGATCTCCCATTGGGATTCCACATGTCTGTCTAAATACCAAGTTATTGAATTCAAATTCATTATTGCATAGAATGTATTGAAGTATTCTTAAGAAGTCCTTTTTGGTGGTAGAGGTATTTCATGTGTTATTCGACATATTTTGCACCAGGCTCTGTCAACTTCTTGTAGTATTTCATCGTGTGTTAAGGAATTGTACATACTAGTTATATCAAAGTGCACATAATTATGTCATCAGGTGCCCTTATTTGTTCTATTTTGTTAATAAATGAGGTTGTGTCCTGTGTATAAGTCCATAATTGGCTTACTACTGGTTTTAGGAAGTAGTCCATAAATTGACCAATTTTTCTTTTGGACTATTGCATAATGATACAATAGGTCTCCCAGGAATATCTATATGTAGCACGATTATTATCAATAGATTATACACATGACTACGCAAGAGCACACAGTGCAATGTCATCAACAACACTTATCTTTGCATAAATATATTATATCCGTCTCACAATTACCTCTATTTATTTTTAGAACGATAATATTATTATCGTAATTAAATAATATTGTCTAAATCATTACTTATGTATATAAATTATTTTATTTACCTGTGTTTAAAGTTATTGCAAATGGCTGATATTTTTGTTCGAGCATATTGTTTTTCTTAAATTGTTTAACATTTCATACCGATATAACATGTTACTTTTATTATTCTTCCTTAGTTTATTTATTTTGAATTTGCATTGTATCATAGGTCAAATTTATTTGTTCAGTGTATATGAGTAATAGAAAAGATCTCTCAGAAAAGGGATAAGAAAAAAGATTAATAAAATACAAAAGTAAACTCCGTATACATAATAATAACAAAGGCCATCTTAAACGCACAAAAACTTTCATGAAAATGTAAAAAAGCTTTACACTACATTGAAGTATTTTCACAGGAAAATCTCCTAACTATGAAATACTAGTTCTTGCAAAGGGATTAAAATTTATTCCCAGTTCTGATGTAAAATACATTAAACAAAAACTCTTACTAGACTTTGACGAACTTGGTAGAAAATGCGATGCATATATCACTTTAGTGATAAATCAAATGCGGACAGCAATCATCCGTTTAGAGTTAAATCGATTCAAACCCGCTTTAGCAAACAACACAATAGAGAATTATCTCTTTGCGACAATTTTATTATTTTTTTTTTTTAAAAACTTTTATTTTATAATTATTTAACTATATTGATGTTTTAATTTCTAATTGAGAGATGAAATGTCTATGCTAATTCACTCTATTGAAGATGTATATATTTGACAGTCTATATTTGAAGTAATTGATATTATTAACTTAAATTTAATTTTATCTTGAGTATAATTTGTACTGCAATTCACTACTTACAACGTAGTTAACCATAACATAGCTGTAGTTATCTAAAGTTCAGAAGGTAAACTGCCTCTAAACGAATTTCAACTCATCGTCATTTTACAGTGGCAATTCAAACTGACCAATCTTTATTTAAGCTCGCCGTATTTTATATATTTTCAGAAATCATGTAGTTTGTTCCAAGTGTTTTCGTCCTAGATATTTATCACTGAATGTTTAGCAAACATCAATCAATCAATTTAGTACGAATTCCTTGTTTTATTTAGATTGATTGGATTATTTAGCTATATTTAGTCTTTTCTACGGACGCAACCAACAATGCATAAAAATGCTTACTGTCGAATGTCAAGCTGTAACATTAATAATTACAATATCTATTGAGATACTAGTTTACTTTGGTCTTTGCGTCGGAAATAAACACATTTATTCTATTTCTGTATCATTGTCATTTTGTTTAGTTTCTTTTGTTACCTATTCTGACATCAGACTCGGACTTCTTTTGAACTGACTTTTACTGTGCGTATTGTTGTGTATTTGTTTTTTTCTACATTGGCTAGAGATATAGGGGGAGGGTTGAGATATCAAAAAAACATGTTTAACCCCACCGCATTTTTGCGCCTGTCCCAAGTCAGGAGCCTCTGGCCTTTGTTAGTCTTGTATGATTTTAGTTTCTTTTGTATATTTTGGAGTTGAGTATGACGTCCATTATCACTGAACTAGTATACATTGTTGTTTAGGGGCAAACTGAAGCACGCCATCGGGTGCGGGAGTTTCTCGCTGCATTGAAGACCAATTGGTGGCCTTAGGCTGTTGTCTGCTCTTTGGTCGTGTTGTTGTCTCTTTGACACATTCTCCATTTCCATTTTCAATTTTAATAAACACGACTTTATTTTAAAGTGCCCATCTAAAGAGCTTATAACTCTTACAGCCGATTGCGGCGAGTGTGTAGGTAAGGCTAATATCTCTGGTTAGCTTGCTTGCTAACTGAACCGTGAAGTCATTATTAGGTAAGGTACACAACCCTCCTTTCGAAGTAGCCTAGTCCTACAGACAGATAGAATGGTTATCTGTCGGACTAGTCTACTCTTAAAGGAGGGTAGTTTACCTAACCTAATAATGACTTCACGGTGCAGCTAGCAAGCAAGCTAACCAAAGATATTTGCCTTACCTACACACTCAATGTCATCGACTGTAACAACGCGCAGTTGAATGCTAAGCAATCAAATATTTGTTTAAAACTGGTATCAGAACAATGGATATTAAGTGACTTTTCAATAAATTGATGTAAGCTTGATATATCAACTCCTCATAGCTTTAGTATGCATTTTTGTTTGAATCTCAATAACTTAAAATTTGGTGCATGACAATACTAACAATGAAAATTCTTACCCCTTTTGAAAACACGTATCTTATTTTTTTATTTTTACATGCATGGCAAGGGCAAAAGGTATCCATTATTATTTGGAGTATACTGCTGTATTTGTTCTGAGCGCATTGTTGGGGAAAATAGGAATAATCAATTGTGTGCTTTGAATGTAGCAAATTGTACGTATAATACCGTTGTCTGTACCTCAAGTTCAAATGATCAATATTAATATTTTATTTTTTCAGCGGATCCAGAGGAATACAAAGAGAATGGGTCGGTGTTCCAAGACAGTATTTTAGACTAGGCGAGACTTATGCGCGATGTGCATGTGTAAAAAATATAGGTCCTCCGTTCTGATCAGCCTGATGCTAAGAATCACAAAAATAATGGAGATTTAGACAATCCTGGCATGAAATTGTACGAAGGTTGTGATCCAAATGTTGATTCATGTTATTTTCCAGAATAATGATATTAACAAGATGTTGCTGTTTAGTTACTTCTTTTAGTCAGGCCATGAGCATTCTGTTCTTATTTTTTTCGTTAGGGGCATATTTTATTTAAGATAAATTTCATTACAAATTTCTTGACAAAGAAAATATGTTTTTATAGGGAGTTATTTTACAATAGTTACCATAGAGAAAAGGGTACCATTGATTAAAAATAAACTCTTCTTCGTGTTTTTTATTAAGTACGCACGAGTTCTATTTAGGTAAATCAGAAAAAAAAATAATGAAAATAAAACCGTTTTGTCTCTCTGTTGCGAATCACATGCATATAATTGAGACGTAAATGACGGGTTGAAAACAATAGTTATGTGTGACTGTTCTAGAGTCAAACAATTATCAAAACTTGCATATGACCAGCTTTTTATATTTTAAATGTTTTAGTAATAGTAAAAGCTCAATGATAAGTTAATATTGATATTAAAAGACCTCCGAACAAAAAGGGATGTTGAGATCCCCGAGCCCGAAGGGCGAGGGGATTTGAACAGCCCTTTTTGTAAGGAGGTCTTTTAATGTCAATATTAACTTAATCATTGATTTTTTACTAACTTACAAACCGTCAAAAACATTAGAAAAGTACACTAAAAACACTTACAGAAACCTAATTCCCCTAAATTGGTCGAGTCTAAATATATTCAACACAAATGATAGTTAAACAGTACTCAGACTGATATAGACAAATAACAGTTACCTAATTGCATTCAAAACGGACCGATTAAATGGCATTACATCATTTAATTATTTATTTATTATAATCTTTTAGCATTTAGATAGGACCATAGGATAGTTTTATGTAATTAAGGGTACATTTATATTTTTGAATTCCAAATTTTCAATATGACGATTTTCTATTTTATAAATGAGGGAATCAAAAACCCTATACAGACCTCATTTACAACTGACCAATGAATGTTCTGCACCAAAACTTCTTGTTATATATATCTGATGTTTTTAATCTGTCAGTAAGCATGAAATAGATTCGTAAAGACACCAAATGAAAACAGTAAGTTAACTTTTCCAACAGTAAACTATTTAAACAGCATGTTTCACAACTTCTAATCGAACAGACCTAGATGCATAAGGTCCTTCACAATATTCAGGTAAATGTTCATTTTGGTTTTTATTCTATAATTTTCCTTCACTACGTTTCATGCAAATGTAAAATAATTAGTGTTGTCTGTTCAGTCCAATTAATTAATAAATCGTATTTTTAGGTTTGATTTTGCGATATTGGCTTTGTTCATTGTTGAAGGACGTACGGTTACCTATAGCTGTTAATTTCTGTGACATTTGGTCTTTTGTGGAGTGTTGTCTCAGTAGCAATCATACCTTGCTCGATCAAAACGTGTATAGATGGAATATTTTGCAAAGTTGATAATCATTCTTAAATTGAAATACAATATATTATATGAAAAAAAAAAAAACACTTTTATTTTAATCGTCCGTCATTCCCTTTTCACATCTAAATGTACAGTAGTATAAACAAACAACTTGAAAACAGCCTTTTACCTTTCTAAGTTTTATAATCGCCTGACAAAACCTTATATCATAAATCGCAATTAAATCGTAGATAAGAACCATAGTAAAAACATTAAAAAAAGTATAGGTGTTTAGTTATGTAGTAAATTGCAAAACCATAAAAAAAGTTTGCACTATCATTGAGTAATTTAAATGGAAATTTTACATAATAACATTTTACAATATCTTGTCTTCGTGTACTATGTACATTGAATAATTTATGGAGTTGGTTGATTGTTGTTTGCTTTACCTCCAGTGGCAAATATTTCATGCATGTTCATGACGAGAACACATGGATTTTAAATACAATAGGTAGATCTTGCAATACGATGTAGACATTGAGGTAGGACGTGCAAATTGGAATATCATTGGAAACTGTGGATATATTGAATACAGACAGAATTTAGTCTTGCAACAGCTGGCCACATCCGAACCCCTTAAATAATTGGTGCAAAAATAGTGAATTTGCAGAGAGCGTTGATCCATGAAATCTATTCAGAAGTCGGCCATCCATATTTACGTGTAGTTTCTAAAATAATTTAACATTTCTAATTTCGGTTTGATATTTTTAGCACCACTTTAGTAACTATGAGATTTTGTGAAACTGTATTTTATTTATCTCTGTACATTAGTTTTTGGTATGATAGTCTGTACTATCGCTCTCCTTGTTTGTTTCGTGTATGTGTTTTCCTCGAGATCGGGAGGTCGTGGTTCGAATCTCGACCGGGTCTTACAAAGACGTAAACAATGGTACATGTATTTGCTGTTTCAACGCTAAACTATCGGTATTTGAAAGTAAGAGCACAGACTTGTCGGTTCGGAGCCTAAAATGTTTCCGGGTAGGGTGACTATTCTTCCTGCGAAATGATATTTTCATGTGAACTTGCGCGTAAAAAAACTGGCTCAGCGTGTCGATCTAGTTCAAAGCAGGGTTAATACTTATATTATATTTACATGTAATTGTCCTGAATATTCATTTTTTATTCCATATTGATAGAATTTTAGTAGGGTTTTCTATATGAATTGGATTTTGAATAAAAAAGCATATTCACCTGCTGAAAAAGTGTATTCACCGCGGAAAACGCCGCGTGCTTTTACGTGTATAATAACGGTAAAATGTTTGACGTACAATTGGTTTTAATAAATAACTGTTATTAAATACATATTTTTCTCTTTCGAAACATGGAATACAACAATTTCTGTCTTTTGTTTCGGTAAATATGTGGTTTAATTGACTTTTAAAAACCTATTGATATTCACTTCGGCCGTTGGCCTCAGTGAATATCAGTTTTTCAAAAGTCAATAAAACCACATATTTACCTCATCAAAAGACAGTAATTGTATAATATTCCACTTGAAGTCATTCATTATCATCATTTATTTTACCGTTATTCTATACAGTGAAGTGTTTTTCTTCTACTGGTTTATATTACACCTCCTTTAATTTCCACCGATCGAAATTAAAAAAAAAAAAAAAAAAAAAAATGGCAGGTGATGTTTTTCAACCAAACACTTGTGCTTGTCAGGATATCTTTAACGGTAAATAATATTAAATCAAATGTCCCTGTTGTGATAGATATTGTTAAATTAACTCCGTAATTTTAGTCATGGGACAGTTTTGAGCTTATTCTGTATACGCATCTTTCTATAACAAAAGACTACGTTGACTCTTAGTATTTTGATTTTTCTGTGTCGTTGGGTAGCTGCCACATTAATGTATACCTTTATCTCATTTTATTCAAATCCAAAGGCTTGACTTGGGTATAGAAATATTGACATCTCTGGATCTCTCCAGTCCGACAGTATACCCTTGCTAAAGGGGTGTGTCAGTTTGGATGTTCGGCTGCTTTTATAACAACTATTATACCAGATATAAAAAAAAACTTGAAACAGCAAATTTTGTCCCTTAGACCCCGTTCACACTAGGACATTTAGATCGATTTAAACTAGATCGGTTCACTTTAGTGACTGCCGTCGTTGAACGCTTATGATTTATTGCCACTCAATGTTGATTTTTTCTGTTTTACTCCCTCCTCCTAGTAAGGTTGGATAGGATATAATGTAACCCCAATGTAGACTACCTTATTTTATGTTCATAAAGATTAATTTCAAAGAGAAAAATAAGGAAAGAAATGCTGAAATTAACGCTTAAAATCAAATTTATAAATATTGGTAAACTGCCTGAGATAACTATCAACTGAAGAACAATGATTGCACATCACTTAATGGTGCTGATTAATAGATAGCTCCCTTGGTGTCCAGTGGCAAATATGTCATGCATATTTACGGCGAGATGTAAAGTGGATCTAACTTAAGCAAATCATAACAATTTTAGAGCATCACTTTAATAAGATTGAGCGTCGACTAGAGGTAAAATGTATGCCTTAATAGAATAAAGTTGAACCACGATCAAAATCGTAAGTTAAGTTATGAGCCCCTACCCCCTTTTTTTTTCTCCGGTAGACAAATGCCGAAAACGAAACGATATGAATTCAAAATCAATAACGGCAATTGTAAGTAAATGAGATATGGACTTATTTTGAAAATACATTCCTTTTGCAGCCTGCATTTCCCGGTTTCGGACATTTTGTATTTCCACTCAAATACCGTTTGATTATTGACCGGAGATATTAAATCAAATTAAATAGATATAGGAAGATGTGGTGTGAGTGCCAATGAGACAACTCTCCATCCAAATAACAATTTATAAAAGTAAACCACTATAGGTCAATGTACGGCCTTCAACACGGAGCCTTGGCTCACACCGAACAACAAGCTATAAAGGGCCCCAAAAGTACTAGTGTAAAACCATTCAAACGGTAAAACCAACGGTCTAGTCTATATAAAAAACGAGAAACGAGAAACACGTATAAATTACATAAACAAACGACAACTACTGTACATCAGATTCCTGACTTAGGACAGGTGCAAACATTTGCAGCGGGATTAAACGTTTTAATGGTACCAAACCTTCTCCCTTTTTCTGAAACAATAGTATAACATCACAACATAGAAAAACACACGATAAAACATCAATTGGAAGGCTTAACTCAATCAAAACGTAAATTAACACACTATGAACGAATAAATTCGATCTGTGATACCTGAAAGTAAATACATAGTTAATAAAATATTAGGGACAAACATTCAAGGCCAAAAGCAAACAAACAAGTCCAAATAAAGCCATGGCAATACACCACCGCGAAATATTTAACCCTTAGAAAATAATCACTTTTGAAAAACCGGTTTTCATAATATATACAGGTAAATGAAAAATAACTTTGTCGTTTTAGGTATACTTTTTCTGTCTATATGAAATCTTCCAATAATTAGGAATACCAAGAAAGGTCTGTCATATAAATACCTAATTTAACACTAGATACATAAGGGTAAATATCAACAATAAAACTTCCTGTACAGATTAAAGGAGAATAATCTTGATGTTCATACAAATGTAGTATGAAGAAGTGAAAATTAGTAGATATTCCAAATAATCAAAGCTGGTATACAGACAAGATCCATATTAATATAAAATAACAAAAAGTATTAAAAATAGTATCAACAGGTCGAATTAAAAGAAAGTACGATTTGAGAGTACTCGCAGTTACTGACAGCTAGTTAAAAGCCAAAACAATTAATGATAAAAATCATGCATCAGAGACTAAAATCAACTAAAACACATCCCAGGGATTTAGTATTTTAACGTCATGAACAGTCAGAGAAGACATGACTTGTGCAATGCCAAAAATAAATGTATCGACAGGTAGTAGGATAGTGAGGAGCTACTTCTTAAGAGATAAAAATAACATGTGTGTCTCTAAACATCCTGCCTCAAAAGAAGATACAACTTAGTTATGTTTTAATTTGCTAATGACAAAATCGATATTAGTGCCAATGTAAACTATATTCAGAGATCTAATTACAATATTGGTACGATAACCCTTACTTATAAGTTTGTTTAAAGGTTCGATGAGTTTACACGGATCACATAGTGATTTCCTCGCTTTAAGTACAATATTACCGTAAAATTTAGGATGTGAAAACCATTTTAATAAGTTTTCTACAGGTACAGCCAAATTTACTAATCAAATCTTTGTATCTATGAAAGAATTTAGTAAAAGTTTTAAGTAATTTATGGTATCGAAATCCCTGACACAATAATTTCCTAGTGATGCATTGATTACGTTCGTTAAAATCTATGACATCAGAACACACACGGGCATACCGAACGAGTTGGGATATATAAACACCGTATGATGGAGCCAAAGGCACATCGCCGTCTAAAAATGGAAAATTAACAATAGGAAATGAAAAATCGTCTCTTTTGTCGTAAATTTTAGTATGTAGTTTCCCGTTAGAAATTGAAATGTCTAAATCTAGAAAAGGGCTAAAGCACTTTATTTCTCCGAAATTGTACATAATGGTATTTCATTTTTTTACCAGATCCTCTGTTGGACCCCCCAATTTTAAGAGGACGTGTCTTATTAGTCATGCCCGATTGACTTTTAGTAAAAAAAGACCTGCAACTTAAAGACCTACACCGGGTTAATAAGTTCGAGGTACAATAAGTAAACAAAAGAGATCGTTTGTGTAGTGAGATCGTCCCAGGTATCTTAGATAATTATTTTGCTTTGAATAACAATGAAAAATGCACGAACAGGTTTGTAATTATGGTTAAAAGTTGGTCAAATATAAATATATATGCCTCGATCATCACTGAAGGGACATTAATTGTCTAAATGCGCATCTAGCACATTAAAATTGATACCGATAATGCTATTACATTAGGTTTGTGAAACATGTACTTATAACTTTGATTTAGTTTTTTTTTTTGCCATTTTAACCCCGGGAATTACGGGTAGTATAATATACTAGTTATAAATATCATGTCAATTTTTCGTTATCAATCAATTCGAAAGATATTGTTATTCCATTTTCCTGTTTTAACCGAGTTTTCTGAAGAAAAACTATATTATAAAAAGTTGAAGTATTGCGGACGGGCTAGCTGCCGGCTGCCTGCTTACACCTTCCGTGCAATAACTTATGCTTTTCAAATTCAATATTTTGTTTCTGATGACAAAATATAGTTCAATTTTAATTGACGATTTTCACTTTTCACAGTTCAGGAGTTATGGTCCTTGAATGATAGTTTGGAAAATGACATGTTTCCCATACAAAAAATTTGAGCATCGATTGCACATGAGTAATTTGTTTCTTAACTGTTTAAGACTTTGCTCAATCTCATTAAAATCCGATGTTCTGATACGCTACACACAGAACATCGGATTTTAATGAGATTGGACTTTGCTGTATATATAATCTACTTTTAAGTGAAGCTTTCGACTGTACAGGGTATGCAGATAACGTACTTTATAGAAATATTTAATGCAAACTTCACGCGAGAAATGAGCATGGTTTTGCACTAAACAAATCGTTAAACATGTTGAATGGAGGGTATTTATGTAAACAGTTTGTGTGAAATAGTTAATTTAATACATTTCAATCTAATGTCCGTACTTTTTTATTCATTTTCCAGCCTGTTTTTCGCAAATATAGTATATTTGTGCACTACACCTATTGTCGTTCAACTTTCCGTTAGTTCTTACGTTGATGCAATTTTCACGGTCATTCAAATTGTTTGGTTCTGAAGTGTCGAAGTTTTCATAGGTCATTGGCGTTTCTTCTGAAGACCACACCAAGTTTGTTTCATTACTACGGATACCACTGGTCCAGTACACTTCGTCTATAATATCTGCTCAGAAAATTACTTGTAAAATTAAAATACACAACTTTTGCATTAAAAGTATCGTAGGCACTATGCTATATTTTGACTGATTTTTTTACGAATAACAAGGATATGTTTGGTTAACATCAATGAAACATTTTAGGCTCATAATCATAATACGATAAGGTCACTTGCATACTGTGTAACGAATATATCTTAACGACTATCTTGACATGTGGAATTTAGACTAGCTGCTTATTAAAGTGATCATGTTTTCAATATAACGAACCTACTTCCATCGGTCTATAAAAAAAAAACAAATACCAACATTAAAAATGGCGAGCTTTTAATATATTTTCTGCATTTATTGTTATTCGTTTATCACCAATTTCTTCATTTTTTCATCAACGTCATATTGTTCTTATAAAGGGACGTATCACCGCTACTAACTGTGTATTAAAATAAAACACGTCCATTGACCCAATATTAAATAATAATACAGGGTCTCCAAATGTTCGTTTTAACCAATGATATACATAGAAATATTTAGAAGGTAAGATACTATGTTTTATTAAATCTTCGTACTGCCAATATAACTCACTTCATAGTTGTTTTATGTTGGGTTTCATTTTGAAAATATAATTAAATTAATCTAAAAACCACGATGGCGTCCATAAAACGTTTTAAGAGATAATTTAACTTTACCACAAAGAATCTTAACTCGTTACCCGTATTGCAAGTAGCAATCCTCATGACAGAAGATGCATATTTTGATCTTAAAGAAATATAGTGTGAAATCATGGATATGGGAGACATATCTTTATGTCAAAAACGTTTTTGCTCAAAAGAATTGTGTTTAATACAGATGAATATTAAATTTTAAGAATATGGAAGATGATCTGCGGGATCATATTGGAGAACAAGGACCGTGCCTTATTTTCACATGTATCAGCTTCTTAAAAATAGTAAGATTATTTACTGAACTGTAAAGTTAGTTTTAGCGAACCAAATGAAAAAAAAAACAAAAAAAACACTGTTTTATCCCGATGAATCTACTGAGGACGAAACGCGCGTATGGCATATACTATGATAAGCCTGGACACTTTGACGTTTTCTTTTGCATTTAACATTTTGTGTGTGCTATCATAATTATGAAGAAGGCAAATAATTCTAATGTACATCTTTACTAATTAACTTAATATGCTATCACTCGTGTATATGACAAACCTATATAAAATAATGAAATTAAAGCAAAATTAAAAGTTATCGTTTGCTGGCATGAATTATGTTTAACACTTTGAGCAAAGTGTTGGTTTTGGTGGTTTAATTGTCTTTTTATATAAATGTTGTAACGACGCAGTTTTCAATTTGTTAAAGGAGCATTAGCTACAAGATAAAAAAAAAAAAAAAAATAACGTGATTTTGTTTTGTTCAATCATTAATGAAAGTGAAGTAGGGAAATAATAATTTGCTCTTAAAAAACGAGTTTTGTTCAATTTTGTCAAAATAAGGTACGAAACATCGCTGATGAATTATTCACTGCAAGTGAATAATTTGACCTCATTGAATCCGTATTCATGTGACCTTTAATTAACCCCTTTGCTAGAGATGGGTTACACATCAATTATGATTAACATAATTATATGTTTTAAGTCTAAAATATGAAATCAAACAAACCTAGAAAAATCCAATTGCACGTGTTCGCTATCTATCTATCTATCTATCTATCTATCTATCTATCTATCTATCTATCTATCTATATATATATATATATATATATATATATATATATATCTATATTTATGTGTATATTGGGTTACATGACCATCGGCAGTCTTCGGAGGTCACTGAGTGGTTAATTAAATGGCGTCTAGACTAAAATACACACGAAATGCTGATACATATTAACGAGCCCATGCATTTTAAATTGTTTATTTTAGACTTTTGAAAAAAATGGATATACGTTTAAGTATGTTATTTATAAGATATGAATATTTGAGTCTAATCGAGGAACATGGATTTGACAGCTAAAGCCCTCTAAAGAGATGATATGTTATATAGTGAAACATAAACGAAACAACATTTAACAATTTATCTACATCTATATTTTAAAATGACACTCTTCATTCTTTCTTCGCTATCGCTAGATATCAAGAACTTGTAAAAAGTACACGTATAACTTAGAAGAATTATTTCTCAAATAACACACATTGCAAGAAGAGGGAACAAAAGAGAGAACTAAAACTCATAAGATAAAGAAAGGAAAACGACGAAAAGACAAAAACGAAACAGTCTATTCAAAACTAAAGACCGAATAATAAGAAATATATACATACCTCCAGAGGAATATATGAATGAATTTTCATCTGCATCGTCTATTTTCACCAGAGAATAGATATAGGAAGATGTGGTGTGAGTGCCAATGAGACAACTCTCCATCCAAATAACAATTTATAAAAGTAAACCATTATTGGTCAATGTACAACCTTCAACACGGAGCCTTGGCTCACACCGAACAACAAGCTATAAAGGGCCCCAAAAGTACTAGTGTAAAACCATTCAAACGGTAAAACCAACGGTCTAGTATATATAAAAAACGAGAAACGAGAAACACGTATAAATTACATAAACAAACGACAACTACTGTACATCAGATTCCTGACTTAGGACAGGTGCAAACATTTGCAGCGGGATTAAACGTTTTAATGGTACCAAACCTTCTCCCTTTTTCTGAAACAATAGTATAACATCACAACATAGAAAACACACGATAAAACATCAATTGGAAGGCTTAACTCAATCAAAACGTAAATTAACACACTATGAACGAATAAATTCGATCTGTGATACCTGAAAGTAAATACATAGTTAATAAAATATTAGGGACAAACATTCAAGGCCAAAAGCAAACAAACAAGTCCAAATAAAGCCATGGCAAAACACTACCGCGAAATATTAAACCCTTAGAAAATAATCACTTTAGCACATTCATCGCTGCAATTTTCCTGTTTATGAAAAATAAATACGCCAATTATAAACACAGGTTTTATTAGATAGGCACAATCTAACTAGTTTAGCCCCGCCAAATTCTGTATGTGTCTGTCCCAAGTCAGGAGCCTGTAACTCAGTGGTTGTCGTTTGTTGATGTGTTGCATATTGGTTTTTCTTTCATTATTTTGATTGTTTTACATTTGTCATTACCGGGTCTTTTATGGCTGACTATGCGGAATGGGCGTTGCTCATTGTTGAAGGCCGTATGATAATCTATAGTTGTTAATTATTGTGTGATTTTGTGGAGAATGGTCTCATTGGCAATCATACTACATCTTCTTTTTATATCTAGGGACAAATCAGGAACTCTCATAAAAGCGTTATGGGTAGTAGACAGCATACTTATATGAATAAGGTGGTTAGGCTGAAAGTTAAGTTTTACTCAATTTGGCAAAGAGAGATATATGTTTGCATTTAAGAATTTACGTATTTTGCACTTGTTAAAGTTAAAGTCAAGCGTTAACCTGATAATTTATTATAGCAAAAAAAATCTACTCACACACTTTAAAATACTAATATGTTATTGTGCTTATAATAAAAAGAAGTAATTAAATTGCTTAAAAACCTAATATGCGGTTCCCTATTAACCTAATACTAGTACATCACTTTTAAAAAGAAACATTAACTGTCTAAATGCTCATATAAAAAGCCGTAAAATTGGTTTGTGCATCGAACACATTTCTGTGTCATTTTGGTCTCTTGTGGAGAGTTGTCTCATTGGCAATCATACCACATCTTCTTTTTTATACAACAAAAAAAAAAAAATTGAATACCAATCTATATAACAGTTAGTCACCATTAATATGGAGGAGAATACGTTACTCGGTTACTCATGCGCATATACCAGTGCTTACAGTCAATTTACCTGAGCTTTTTCGCGTGTTTCTGTTTCCTTCACGAATTTATAACAATGCTTTTTATACAGCTTCCATCCGTGTTCACAACTTACATTGTCTTTGTTTACTACGATATAAAAACAGTTAATAAATAAAAATACATTTAGCTTTTCATTTTTTTTCTTTTACATGAAATGTTTTTCTTAGGAGAGAATTAACAACAATCTTTGAATATTTGATGTATAGATCAAAAGGAAAAAGGTCACAAGAAGATATATCATGCTATAATAACCTGTATGTGCCAAAAACTAAAATGCGTGCCTACTGGATAAGTAGCAAACATAATTTTGTAAGTCATTAACTGATATGGCCGAGGATCAAAAAAATGTTCGGCATCATCCCACACATGAGATTAGCACAATACCACAAAACCACGGATCAATATCGCAGTAAAAATGCATTGATGGTATACAATTTGACTTTACCGTATCCAGCTTTGTTTGTGATATAAAAAATGTGCTTCTGTTGAATAACTTTTCAAATACAAAGTTAATAATTTCTACCCGAATGATACCATTTGAAACAAGTTTAAGTGCTTCAGTTTAAAGAAACAAATTCTTTATATTGGTGCAAACCACATTATGTTTGTGCTCGACTCGGAACAGCATAGAAAATGTTCAAAGGGCACTGCGTTCTCTCTAGGCTTTCTTCAGATAAATTTAATATTTTGAGAAAGTGTATAGCAATTAAATATTTTTTGTCGCAATTAAGGAATAACGATAATTATTTTCAAACGATCTTTGAAAGTATCATTTACGTTTTCTGCCATTTGAGGAAGGATGGAAAATTTACTAACAAAATCAACGTTCCTTTAGTGAACATCAAGTGTGCATGCTTTAATTTTCAAGGCAGCTCAATATATATCATTTAGATGTTACGTAATTGCTATCGAAAATGTATAGAAAACATATAAACATGTAGATTTGTATTGCTTCAATACTTTTTGTCTTGTTTTCGCCGTCTGAATACTTTATACTCTTTGACAAAACTGGTCTTTATTACACAACCATGTACTCATGTACTTAATTAATCGTGTCTTTTCATTTTAACAAGACCGTTCGTTTCCTGCATACATGCAGTGATAGAAATACTTATACTTCGAGCTTTCTGAACATTTTCTATACAATTTCCACAGTTTTAAGAGTAATTAATTCACATTCGAAGTGGTGATGACTTTGATCATTTTCACTCTCTTTTCTTTGTATCTAGAATATTTTTGAAATAGTTAGAGACAGCCTCAATACATTTTTATTGGTTTTCATTCATATTTTACAAAACAACGTCCTCTGATATTTGTTTATGTCTTTTATTACATACTGTTACTAAATAATTTATTCGAGTATTCGTTTTTTAAAGTTCACTGCTCCCTTGTCTGAGATATAATAAACTGTGTTTAGCAAAATATTCATCACAGCAAATTTATGAAAAACGAGGGATTAAATCAAAAGAAGCACTCCCTTGCATTTGTTTAACTGGTTAATACTTACGTAGTTTTGTGTTGCAATTGATCTGTTTTTGTAGAACTGCCAACTTTGTATCCAGGAAATCAATTTTCTGCTGTAATTTGGCTAAAATGAAGAATAATTAAAACCAGTGAAAAAATATCATACTGCAAAGAAAGTGTAAAAGAAATATATTATTAGTTACATGGTGTGTTAGTGACCTAACACGATATATATGGGGTCAGTAAATTCCATATGGGGTGAGAGCGTAGCTCGAATCTCCATATGGAATTTATTGACCCAATATATATCGTATTAGGTCAAGTCAAATTAAATATTTAAAATCTATAGATATATATTCATTTATCTTACCGCCTATAGATTTATGGGGATATGATTGGTTAACGGACTACACGTGGTGACTATATATATTTCGTATAGGGTGCTCTAAAAAATACATGGTTAGTTACCATATAGGGTTAGCAACTATATGGGAATAGTAAGGAGTTACTTCCCTTTCAAAACAAAAAAGATGCCACAACCCTTTATAAAAACAACACGGTGTTGAGGGAAAATCTGAAAGGATTCAACAGACGAAGAAATTGATGATGAAAGGTTGAAATAAGTTCATAAAACATAATTGCAGCCAACAAGTTGTTATTGTTGGCATAACGGTGTACAAAACCAGGTTCAACCTTCCATTTTTTCTCTAAAAATGTCCTGTACCAAGTCAGGAAAATGGCCATTGTTATATTATAGTTCGTTTCTGTGTGTGTTACATTTTAACGTTGTGTTTCTGTTGTGTCGTTTGTTTCCTCTTATATTTCAGTGTGAATTCACATTGCTATAAGACGTGTCACGGTACTTTTCTATCCCAAGTTCATGTATTTAGTTTTGATGTTATATTTGTTATTTTCATCTGATTTTGTCTAATGCTTAGTTCGTTTCTGTGTGTGTTACATTTTAATGTTGTGTTTCTGTTGTGTCGTTGTTCTCCTCTTATATAATGCGTTTTCCTCAGTCTCAGTTTTAAACCCGATTTGTTTGTTTTTTTCTATCGATTTATGAGTTTCGAACAGCGGTATACTACTGTTGCCTTTATTTACTTCCTTTCAAAACAAAACAAAATCTGAAAGATTCAACAGACGAAGAAATTGATACATGTAATGAACGACTGAAATAAATTCATAAAACAAATTTTTAAAGCTAATTATAAAAGTTGTTACTGCTGCATTTGTTTTCTGTATAGACAAATGGAAGTAGGTTCTTAATACTAAGTATTGAAAACTTGACTACTTTGATAGGCCGCCAGTCAAAATACCACATGGGAAGATAGTCGGTAAGATAAACTCGTTACACGTGTGCTAGTGACCTAATACGATATATATGGGGTCAATAAATTTATATGGAGATTCGAGCTTCGCTCTCACCCCATATGGAATTAACTGACCCATATATATCGTGTTAGGTCACTAACACACCATGTAACTAATCATATATCTATAAATTTTAAATATTTAATTTGACCTGGTCGGGGATCAGACCTCAACCTCTAATACTGAAGGCACACAAATACAAAACAACCGATGCGGTTGAAATGATATATGAAAGCAATGGCATAACGAATTTCGTTTAAACTGGTTTCTTGAAACAGAACCAGCAAAAGTTAATCACTTTGAAAAGTTGTACGAAATTTTCATGTTTCCAAGAATTTTAACGTAACAAAATGCAAATTCTTTACTGTTATTGGATAAATCGAGCATTTGTTTGTGCACATGTAAGGTTCATTGTACCTTCGTGTATATATATATATATATATATATATGGTAGAATTTTTCTATTGGACTATTGCATAATGATACAAAAGGTCTCCCAGGAATATCTATATGTCTTAGGAACTCTTTGTTTGTTTACTTTTGTATTTTATTAATCTTTTTTCTTATCCCTTTTCTGAGAGATCTTTTCTATTACTCATAGTAATATATTTTTTGTAACAAAACTAGTTTGATTGTTTGTATAATTATTTCAACTCTAATTGAGAGATGAAATGTCTATAGCTAAAATTCCACTCTATTTGAGAGATGAAATGTATTGTACTAATTCTACTCTATTTGAGAGATGAATTGATTTGAATTTAGTTTAATTTTATTTTAAACTTAAATTGTATATGTAAACTCTATTGAAGTGTTTATCCACTTCTGCCGCAATCAGTGTGTACTTCAATATACACAAAGAAAACCACGTGTATACCTCGTTTAAAGACTTAGATTCTGATTGGATATGCCAATTCCACTACGTCACTCGCAACAAGTAACAAAGTTCGTCACTTGTATTCTTAATCTGATTGGATATTCCGTAATTAGTGTAGATCAGTTACTACGTCACCGAACCATCTAACTCATTTTATGTGTGTGTATTTTATTAGATAATGATTTAACGCTTAATTGTTGGTAAACTAGTGAGATAAATTCTAATGCTAATTAAGTACCTTTATATACATAAGTAATGATTTAGACAATATTATTTAATTACGATAATAATATT
Organism: Mytilus coruscus; assembly: GCA_017311375.1. Taxonomy (NCBI): domain Eukaryota; kingdom Metazoa; phylum Mollusca; class Bivalvia; order Mytilida; family Mytilidae; genus Mytilus; species Mytilus coruscus. Next base: position 36,589 of record JAASAO010000516.1, read on the forward strand.
ATCGTTCTAAAAATAAATAGAGGTAATTGTGGGACGGATATAATATATTTATGCGAAGATAAGGGTTGTTGATGACATTGCACTGTGTGCTCTTGCGTAGTCATGTGTATAATCTATTGATAATAATCGTGCTACGTGTGTGTGATATTTGTAAAGTATTTGTACTTTCGTATTTGTATTGCGTGAATTTTTTTTAAAACCTGCTGTAGATAATGACTATACGGAAACGACCTATAATTTATAGAATATATGTACATAGATAGTACGATCATAATGCTCATTGTTAAAACCATACTACATTAATGGTTGCAATTCTATATATAATTTTTCAAGCGATCTTTAGCCTGATGTTTATTAATTGCTGTCAATTGTTGAGTAGCAATTAAAGCCAACTGCTTAAACTAACATAATTAAAAGTTTCTTTGATTTAATTACTAATGAGTATATATGTGATAATTAATTCTAATCAATAAAATAAAACTACAATATTCAAAGTAAATAGCCCTGTTTTAATAATCAAATAATAGACATACGTGTATAATTGAATAATCATTAATGTCCATCTTGAATAATAGCGACACTTGTTTTACTATTGAAAACATTGACCACAAAAATCCACTGATATTCGTAAGAGAATTAATGTACATCGTCTCAGTAATAGTTATTACGGAAATTTCTGCGGCCTCTTCCGCGGTTACCACAACCGTATCTGTTTCCCAGAACATTTTTAAGGTCATCTATTTCCTTTTTCATTATGTCCATTTCACTTATCGGTTTCCTTTTATCGGTCTGTTGTCTCAACACCTCTAATTCTTGTTTGATTCCATCTAGTTCTGATAGTTCTTTGGTATCCCTGGTAGCACTCTGTCTATATTTGTCGGCCCATTTTTCTTTTAGGCTCCTTACTCTGTCATTCAGACGGACAATGCTTGCCCCGTTGTTGATCGAAGCTGATGTTTTGTGCCAGTACTGCTCTACTTCAGTTGTTAGCTTGTCTGCATACTCTTTCACAGCTATGGTTAAAAATTCCCGGAAATTAAGTTTCACAGTGCTGTTGAATTCTTGCAGCTTTAATTTAAAGAATGTGCTTGCTTCATCCGATCCAAATCGTGGTGAGAATGTAGCATTTGCTATATTAGCGTAAACCGGTAGAGTGTCCCTATCGAATCTTCTAATGTCACTTAATAGAGTCACTATTGGGTGCCTTTTAGCTAAAGTATTGTCCATATTGTCAATGCATCTGTCAATATTGATATCATCCGTTATATTACCACTACTGCAGCTCTCATTAACTAGGTTATCAAAGTCAAAGTTAATTGGTACGATTTTGACGTTACTAGGTATTTGTCCACACGGTATATCATCTTGAATGCCTCCACTAATTGCGTCCACAATTTCCGTATCCGATTCAGAATTATTATTCATTTTCCTTTTGCCAAGACTAAGTTTAGATTTGTGCATTTGTATCTCGTTATTGAGGTTTGCGAGGAAATAAGTTTTGTAGCTATTATAAATGTTAAATTATTAGAAAAGTATTCCAAAAATATTAACTTTCATTGGTCAATACTTAGACTGTAAACTTCAAGCCCATTTTGGGGGTTGGTCTATCTATTTTAATATGCAACAACGAAGATCTTTATAGTTATAAACAATACTATATAATTGTTACAATTTACAGGTGGTCTGTCCCTTCAGATAATCAAATTCGATGCGCTTCGTACATTTTGTATGAAGTAAAGGTGTGATGCTATTAGAAACTGATTATTAGTTACCCATGCCTGATGTAAGTTTCCTGTGAAAATGGTTGTAAGAATGATAAAACCATATGTTAATTGTCTGTACGTAATTGTTTGAAGATTATTTTTTTCAAATTTCACCGACACTAATAATTGGTATATTTGTAAATATCCTGTTATATATTAATAGCATTTATTAATGCATTTATTTATTATAATGTTGAAAGAGATCTGTATTAGTTACATATATGGAGATTACGCATGTCCAGAGACAAGATAATACGAAGGTTTGGAACAACGTGATTGAGGCGGAGGCCTCGTATAAACTAGAATGAAAAATGACGAGTCCAGAACCAATCCTATACCAATACATACTCCTTGTATTTTATTTTCTTTTTTTTCTTTTCTTATTCTATTTTGTTCAATTTGATGTTTTTTTCTTTATAGATATCTTTTGGAATTTTTTGGGTGTTTCGGTTAAGGTTTAACTACCAAGGCTTTTCCTCATCAGGTATCCCGAGCCTCTTCAATATAAAAATATTTAGTCTAGAAGGAAAGTTCACAGCATCTATGCGCATAGAATTTAATTTCCTGGATATTGGGATACGACACCTGGTAAATTTGTATTGATGTATTGTATTTTAAAGTCAATTAATCAATGTTTTGATATAATAACTGTCTTTTAAGTTGTTACTTTATCTATAATTTGGAGGACGTAAGTAGGTCCTTTAAGTTTTGTGTCTTATAGTTTTGTTGTTTCGTTTTGTTCAATTAGGTGCCAGTGTTTTTTATTGCTTTATTTAGTCCATTAAAAGAAGGATTAAATTTCGTGGCTAACACTAATGGAGGCATTGCTCTTTGTTTTTAAGCTTGTATCTGAGACAATCTTTTCTTTCCTTAAGCAATGCCTTTTTATAATGGGGTTAATGTCCTTTTCTGAGTATCCCTGAGGAGAAGTTTTGTTTTGAAAGTTTCAATTTCATTTAGTGTATCATTTTGTTATTGGATGATCTTATAAAACGCAATATTTCAGCAGTAATAAATCCATTGAATACTGAAGATGGGTGAGCTGACGTTCGTTCAAGATACTGAAAGTTATCAGTAGGTTTACGGTATAGTTTTACGTCTAATATATTATGATTAAGGAATCTGTTTCCTTTAAAATTGTGACGTCAAGAAATTGAATGCTAGTGTGTGATATTTCATGCGTGAATTTTATTAACGGTGTATATTATTTGCAATGTTAAATAATTCAGTAAGATTGTCTTGACTAGAATTAACGAGAATGAATCCATCATCTCTGTATACAGATAACAATGCTATGTTTTCCTTAAAAGGAAATATATCAAGGATATTCGTTATGATTTCAAACATTCTTAAGTCAGGTAAGGATGGGCTCATTGGATCTCCCATTGGGATTCCACATGTCTGTCTAAATACCAAGTTATTGAATTCAAATTCATTATTGCATAGAATGTATTGAAGTATTCTTAAGAAGTCCTTTTTGGTGGTAGAGGTATTTCATGTGTTATTCGACATATTTTGCACCAGGCTCTGTCAACTTCTTGTAGTATTTCATCGTGTGTTAAGGAATTGTACATACTAGTTATATCAAAAGTGCACATAATTATGTCATCAGGTGCCCTTATTTGTTCTATTTTGTTAATAAATGAGGTTGTGTCCTGTGTATAAGTCCATAATTGGCTTACTACTGGTTTTAGGAAGTAGTCCATAAATTGACCAATTTTTCTTTTGGACTATTGCATAATGATACAATAGGTCTCCCAGGAATATCTATATGTAGCACGATTATTATCAATAGATTATACACATGACTACGCAAGAGCACACAGTGCAATGTCATCAACAACACTTATCTTTGCATAAATATATTATATCCGTCTCACAATTACCTCTATTTATTTTTAGAACGATAATATTATTATCGTAATTAAATAATATTGTCTAAATCATTACTTATGTATATAAATTATTTTATTTACCTGTGTTTAAAGTTATTGCAAATGGCTGATATTTTTGTTCGAGCATATTGTTTTTCTTAAATTGTTTAACATTTCATACCGATATAACATGTTACTTTTATTATTCTTCCCTTAGTTTATTTATTTTGAATTTGCATTGTATCATAGGTCAAATTTATTTGTTCAGTGTATATGAGTAATAGAAAAGATCTCTCAGAAAAGGGATAAGAAAAAAGATTAATAAAATACAAAAGTAAACTCCGTATACATAATAATAACAAAGGCCATCTTAAACGCACAAAAACTTTCATGAAAATGTAAAAAAGCTTTACACTACATTGAAGTATTTTCACAGGAAAATCTCCTAACTATGAAATACTAGTTCTTGCAAAGGGATTAAAATTTATTCCCAGTTCTGATGTAAAATACATTAAACAAAAACTCTTACTAGACTTTGACGAACTTGGTAGAAAATGCGATGCATATATCACTTTAGTGATAAATCAAATGCGGACAGCAATCATCCGTTTAGAGTTAAATCGATTCAAACCCGCTTTAGCAAACAACACAATAGAGAATTATCTCTTTGCGACAAAGATGGAAATATGCAGAGTTAAAATAAACAAAGTTAGATATAATCTTTCTAAACATGAAAGAGCGGCACTCAAAACCTTACGTTCTAATAATAATATAATTATTAAGAAAGCTGACAAAATTCATCTACCGTTGTTTTTGATAAAAGTCTTTACATCAAACAAACACTGAACTTCCTGAACAACAGTATATGCTATGAACAAATCCGTGAATTTAATATGAACAAAATATCCGATACTGTACAAAATATGATTAAACAACTACACAAGAAAGAGTGTATCGACGATATAACATATAAATACCTAGCCAATAATACCAATGTACGAGTCGGACGACTCTACATGTTGCCTACAAGTCACAAAATTAATCATGATGATTGAGAAAAATCAAAACAAACAAAGAGTTCCTAAGACATATAGATATTCCTGGGAGACCTATTGTATCATTATGCAATAGTCCAATAGAAAAATTGGTCAATTTATGGACTACTTCCTAAAACCAGTAGTAAGCCAATTATGGACTTATACACAGGACACAACCTCATTTATTAACAAAATAGAACAAATAAGAGCACCTGATGACATAATTATGTGCACTTTTGATATAACTAGTATGTACAATTCCTTAACACACGATGAAATACTACAAGAAGTTGACAGAGCCTGGTGCAAAATATGTCGAATTACACATGACATACCTCTACCACCAAAAAGGACTTCTTAAGAATACTTCAATACATTCTATGCAATAATGAATTTGATTTCAATAACTTGGTATTTAGACAGACATGTGGAATTCCAATGGAGCTCCAATGAGCCCATCCTTACCTGACTTAAGAATGTTTGAAATCATAACGAATATCCTTGATATATTTCCTTTTAAGGAAAACATAGCATTGTTATCTGTATACAGAGATGATGGATTCATTCTCTTTAATTCTAGTCAAGACAATCTTACTGAATTATTTAACATTGCAAATAATATACACCCGTTAATAAAATTCACGCATGAAATATCACACACTAGCATTCAGTTTCTTGACGTCACAATTTTAAAGGAAACAGATTCCTTAATCATAATGTATTAGACGTAAAACTATACCGTAAACCTACTGATAACTTTCAGTATCTTGAACGAACGTCAGCTCACCCATCTTCAGTATTCAATGGATTTATTACTGCTGAAATATTGCGTTTTATAAGATCATCCAATAACAAAATGATACACTAAATGAAATTGAAACTTTCAAAACAAAACTTCTCCTCAGGGATACTCAGAAAAGGACATTAACCACATTATAAAAAAGGCATTGCATAAGGAATGAAAAGATTGTCTCAGATACAAGCTTAAAAACAAAAGAGCAATGCCTCCATTAGTGTTAGCCACGAAATTTAATCCTTCTTTTAATGGACTAAATAAAGCAATAAAAAAACACTGGCACCTAATTGAACGAAACGAAACAACAAAAACTATGTTTCCAAAACCTCCAATTATAGCATATAAAAGACACAAAAACTTAAAGGACCTACTTACGTCCTCCAAATTATAGATAAAGTAACAACTTAAAAGACAGTTATTATATCAAAACATTGATTAATTGACTTTAAAATACAATACATCAATACAAATTTACCAGGTGTCGTATCCCAATATCCAGGAAATTAAATTCTATGCGCATAGATGCTGTGAACTTTCCTTCTAGACTAAATATTTTTATATTGAAGAGGCTCAGGATACCTGATGAGGAAAAGCCTTGGTAGTCAAACCTTAACCGAAACACCCAAAAAATCCAAAAGATATCTATATAGAAGAACACATCAAATTGAACAAAATAGAATAAGAAAAGAAATAAAATAAAATAAAATACAAAGAGTTTGTATTGGTATATATAGGATTGGTTCTGGACTCGTCATTTTTCATTCAAGTTGTGCTCAGCAAAGAAGACCCCATAACAAATTTTCGACATAATTAAGTTTTCAGCCGAAGGAAGTAAAATTATGGATGTATGATAATAATCAGTATTTACGTAGTTCTGAGTTGACATTATTCTGGTTTTGTAGCCTAGAAAACGTTAAATTGTTTCGTTTCTCAACTTCCTGAAGTCTCATCTCATTTTTATCTTCCATCTCTGCCAATTTTGTATTAAGTTCGACCAAGTTCTGCTGTAGCTGAGCTTAAAATTAAATAAAAAACACCATTCCAAAAAGAAATAAAATACGTTTTGTCAAATATCATCTAATTCATTCACCCGAATCATATGAGTATTGTAAGCGTACTTTCATTCCGCCGTGTATTTATTTCGGGTAACTGTTTTTCACTTGAGAATATTGGATGTAAATAGTATGAAACGTCGATCTTGATATCGTTGTTTTGTTTATATTCGATCGGTTTATTGTTTACATAAATAAATGGGTTGAAATGATTTTCAAGGAACCAGTTTAATTAATCTGAGTCAATCTAGTAAATAATATTGATGATGATGAGGAGGATGTTTTATAACTCAAAACACTTTGAAGTATCCTTTGATATTGACATAGAAGATATGATTTTATATCCAAGTCGACCGAAAAGCAAATACACAGAAAAACTTCAGCAATCCAATGAATATAAATATTACAATTAGTGAGTCTGACAATTTAAAAGCATTTGATCTTATAGATTTGCATAGAAAATTATTTAAATCTTATTGTTTATAAGCATTATTGTGTTATCGTGTGTTCAAAATGAGTACTAATCACTTCATCAATGTATGAATCTAAAGCACTAGTGTGATTTATCCCGGTATAAAATAACTATTGCAATCATTCCGGTACAAAATCACTAGTGTAATCATTCCTTGTTGAAAACACTAGAGTGAACATTCCTTGGATGAAAACTCTCCACTTTTTACATAAATCAACTATGCAAGTTTCAAATACACGTGAAACTATAAAGCCACATTTTATACATGTTTCCACTTCAAAAAACCCTTTTTTAGAACCTTATAATGACTGGTGGATGTTTTACATTGGACCCGGGTAGAAAACCCTAGTGAATTTTTGTTGGTGGATAAAAATTACTGGGGATTTTCTTCCTCCAGATAAAGTACACTGGCGGAATCAAACCACTGTTACAATTAAACTTTACAAGTTCATAAGATAATATTCCAGAGAAAGACATGTCACCTTAAACGGACACATTATTATGACTCAAAGCAGACCAGTCTTTGGTCTAAGTTCTTGAAGCCACATGCTATGGGAAGAAGAAACATATACCGATTGTAACGTTGTTTGTTTGATCCTGTCGAGTATCGATCCTACAATCTCATGAACTCGTTGGGAAGGGGGTAACATTACTATATTTACGAGACCATCATGACGGTTGAAATACTACTACACGAATGCAATGGAGTAATAATTTTCATTTAAACTAATTTATGAAATAAAGAATAAATCCAGAGTATTATGTTTTTAGATTATATATGATTAACATTCTAAGTTTTTACTTACCAAACACAATAAAATAGGTAACAGTGAATACCAGACCAGCCGTCAAAAGAGAAACTGCTAGTGTTAGAAAACTAATTTTCAACCATTGCTTCCATCCAAGACTGATGTTAGTGTCTTTTTGAACTCCGTTCTGAAATTCATCGTACGCATTCTCAGCTTTATATTTTGGCATTTCATAAACATTGGAAGCCATATGTATCGTGGCTTGATAATACAATATTATATCGAAACTATCACGTGAACCGTCCTTTTTATATACAGTTACAATAAGGAAGAATTACATGAAAACCAACAAAAAATGTCTATCATTAGTTTTGATGAATGGTATCAATCCACTACTTGTTGATCTAGGCGATAAAACAGACTCATATAAACTCGGCAAATTCCGTTTCTCATTATAACGTCTGCTTGGATGCTTTGGTTTTTTTAAGGTGTTTTTAGTCTGAAAATTTTGATCAAGGAAAATTGTCTGAATAAGATTGTCAGATTCACAATATTGACATATTTAAAAAATATTTTAATATTTCAAATTAATACTAGTATGTAAATTTGGAATGAAACAAGTGGACATAATATATAGATCACGAGACTGTGTTTGAAGGTTCAACTGTTTTTCTTGTCAATTCAAATCTGGGCAGATGCCAGTATACATTGACTGGGAATAAAATGTATACAAATTGTATTGCATTAAGTTTGTTACAAATTACAACAAGTGTCAAAGTTCATCATTTATATAAATTATTCACATGAATTCCATCCTGCATCAATTCTTAATTTTTTCTTAATTTTTAAATCGTCAAAATCAATTGAATATGCATGAAAAAAAAAAAAAAAACCAATATGAATATGCATGAAAAAAAAATCCGATATGAATATACAAGTGATTTTTATATAAAATGAATCTCACATTTTTCCCCTTCACGAACATATAGATCAACGGACTTTTCTCTATCATGCAAACGTTGATAAAAGGACTCATCTACTGTGATAAAGAATGAAGCCTTTGACACACAAAAAGAACTTTTAAAGGTACCAGGCTTTAGTTGTCTTACGTCAGGCGTGCGTTTCGTCTACAAAACATTCATCAGTGTCTCCCGAGAAAAAATAAGTTTCAAGTCATAATTACGTATGAAGTTGAATAGCATAATCCGGAAATTGCAAAAGGTATTGCCAAATACAGCAAGGTAATCCATTCATAGGGATAGAAAATCCTTAGTTTATCGAACAGATTGAAGTTTATATAAACTGTACATTTATAAACATGACCATATCAATGATATTACATGTTAACCCAGAAGTGCTTACTACTAGGCTGTTGATACACTCGTAAAGAAAACTTTCAAAAGCAGTGTAATCAACCCAGTGGTTGTAAATTGACTCATCAAAGATATTCACCAGGATGATAATTGTGTACGGCAGATGTCCGTCTAGCGTCTAGTCTACAAAAGTCTCATCATTGATGATCGAATAAAACAAATTAAAAGATTGAATTATCAACGAAGTTGGAAAACAATGAAAACCCCAAAAATCCGAAAGGTATTGCTAAATACAGCATATTGTAATCTATGGATAGGGGTAGACATCATATAGTGAAGTCGACAAAGATAATATAGAATTTGAAACTTGGGTACAATCTTCAGGCTTCGGGTCTTCTGATTTGTTATTATCCAATGTGTATTTTGTACTAATAATAACTTTTGTTTGAGTGCATAATAATAAAATAGCAGATTATCGAATAGTTGGTACAGCAATAATTAATTGATAAAATGGGTTTGGAAAATCAACATACAGTATCTGTTCCCAATTTTGTTTTTTACTTGACTTTTATCTCTAAAAATAAAGGAACACACATCCATCATTGAGAAATTGGGTTTGACATCATTGTTTTGTTTTATTTATTTAGATAAAAAAGTGCTGGCAAATACAATCGGTAGACGGTGATGGCTATATATATCAGTATATATCGTTTAAATCAAAATGCAGTGAGAACGCCTCGTTTAAAGGAAATAGCAGCACTTGACGTGAACTTTACCTTATTGTTTATATTAAAAAGAGATTGAAAGCGATTGATAAAAGTGAAAAATAATTGTCTCTAATTAACACGGATGAGAACCTAAAGTCCTGAAATCTAACTCGGAAATTTCATTGTTAAGTAGTTTACCTAGAAATTATTGAAAAACATTATAACAAAAATACAAGGTGACTTGATAATAGGTCATTGAGATATTAAACCTGTTTGGTATTACGAAGAACCTCTGGGAATAAAAAAATCTCTTTATGGAAAGCTGGGGATTGATAGGGACATGGCAATACGCCAAAATGACTTTTACGGGTTTTACACTTTTGATGTATATAATTATTGAAACGAGTGGGTAGGTCTGAAACAAAAATAAAAAGAGGCATTTAAAAAACAAAGAGCTAAATTTCCCAAGTATTGTAATTATAAAAGTAATGTGATTAATAATCTGAACTCTTCCTAATGATATAAGCTTGATATATTATTTTTTAAGATAGACGGGAGTATGGCTAAAACACCTTTATGTTTCGAGAATTAAGACGAAAATTATAACTAGATCTAGTTATATTTTGACGAACTTTAAAACCGTTTGTTATAAGAACACAAAACATTAAAATAAACAGAAAACTTAGGACAAAAAAAAAAAAAAAAAAAAATTTAAAGACCAAGATGGAAGGTTGGCAAAGGGTTCTACTGTCCGGCTAGAAAACCGGCTAAATGGAGCTTCCATTTGGCAGTGTGGAAGTTTAAATATGCAGCTATGTTCTGTGAGAATGGTTCGTAAAATTGTTCAAGAGAGATTCAAGCACAGTGTGTGCTAAACAAACAACCTAGCTGTAGTTATCTTAAGTTCAGAAGGTAGACTGCCTCTAACTAATTTCAACTCTTCGTCATTTTACAGTGGCAATGCAAACTGACCAATCTTTATTTAAGCTCGCCGTATTTTATATATTTTCAGAAATCATGTAGTTTGTTTGAAGTGTCCTGAATATTTATCACTGAACGTTAAGCAAACATCAATCAATTAATTTAGTACGAATTACTTGTTTTATATAGATTGATTGGATTATTCAGCTATATTTAGTCTTTTCTACGGACGCAACCAACAATGCATGAAAATGCTAACTGTCGAATTTCAAGCTGTAACATTAATAATTACAACAATATCTATTGATATACTAGTTTACTTGTAGATATGGGTAAATAATAGGGGATAGAAGACGTGCTTAGTAGTACAAAAGTGTCTTGATTAATGCATTGTAAAAATGACATCCATTATTCCTTCGGAACGAAGTTAGATCACAAAGAAACGGTAATGCATGTTTATAATGCATATAAATCAACAAAATTAATTCGTAATTATGCATTTGGTGAGTTGGTGTCAATTTTAAAGATACATATTTAGACTCACTTGTAATGCATAAAAATCCCTTTTGTATATATAGGATACGCTATATATTAATTTCTTTTTACGTTGTGTTTCATTTAAGATACGAAAAAAGTAAAATCACAAAAATACTGAACTCCGAAGAAAATTCAAAACGAAAAGTCCTTAATCAAATGGCAAAATCAAAGATAAATCACATCAAACGAATGGATAACAACTGTCATATTCCTGACTTGGTACGAAGCTACCCTATGCCTTTTCCCGAAATCACAAATATATTAAAGGAGGGGCGAAAGATACCAAAGGGACATTCAAACTCATAGATCGAAAATAAACTGAAAACGCCATGACTGAAAAAAGAAATAGACAAACAAACAAATAAAAGAACACAAGACACAACATAGAAAGCTAATGACTAGCAACACGAACCCCACTAAAACTGAGGTTGATCTCAGGTGCTCCGAAAGGTAAGCAGATCCTGCTCCACATGTGGCACCCGTCGTGTTGCTATGTTATTACAAATCCGGTAAATATTCTAATTCGGTAACATTCGTGAAAAGGAGAAGGGATTGTAGTTACGACATGAGGAACATATCCGATATCATCTGTGAAACGGTTTTCCATGACGATCAACCAACTCTTGATGGCGTCCGTAAAAATTGTCGTAGGGATGATTTCAACTTCACCAATTGGAACTTTTGGTTGTATAGCTTTCTTGTAAGCAGAAACTCTGTATCAAGGAAATCTTGATAGGAAATACAAGCCCGGGAATATCGTATCATTTAGGAGATATATACTCCGTATGCAGGCGCTGCTTGAATGTTGCTACATAGAAATGGAAAGTTCACAATTGGGAAGCTGAAATCATCTCTTTTGTCGTAAAGTTTTGTTTTCAACTGACCCTCATTGTCAATTTCTAGATGTAAGTCAAGATATGAGGCAGACTTAACTGTATCTGTAGTATCCTTTATCTCTAGTTCAATGGGGTAGATTCGTTCAACATAGTCACCAAATTTTGAATTATTTAGTGAGAGAACATCATCTATATAGCGGAACTTAAAGGATATTGCTAACTTCTTATCTTTCTCCCTAAGAAGTTCCTGTATGAAGTGAGCCTCAAATAATAAAGAAACAAGTCGGCAATAAGAGGGTACAATTGGTTCCCATTGGAATTCCGACAGTCTGTTGAAAACACGTCCTCCAAACGTAACAAATATGTTGTCAATCAAGAAATCAAGCATCTTGATAATGTCAGTTTCAGAGAAGTTTTGTTTGAATCAGAGTGATTCAAGTTATCCTTCATGTTCCATGAAGAACACATTGATGAATTTATCTTCCAAGGGCTGAATCTTGGTTAGTACAAACACAGAAATAAGTTTTAAGAAATCGTACATGAACTTCATGTGAATTGTTTTGCAGATTGTAAGCAACACTGTACTCTAAAATCGTGCATGTAACCAAATGTCCTTATTTCTGAAATTACATTCAACGAAAAACAGATATAATCGACAGCAATCAACGACTACCATTGTATCAGAGGCTCCTTACTTGGGACAATCATATGCATAATTTGGCAAGGTTTAACATTTCAGGGAGCGCTCACTCATATCCATAAACTAGGACAGTGGAAACAGCACTTCTCATGAACAAACTGTAAAAAAATCATTTGGAAAACAGTTCAACCCATGAAACAGACTTGATGCACAAAATAGAACACATAAGGCACCGTTCTAAGTGTATTCGCAGTTGATAAATTCTAGTTCAAAGTATACAACAACTAATAGTCTTCATCTTAACTAAAGCCTTTGATCATCGATTGTACATAAAAGATTAATTCTAAACAATTGATGAAGTTACTGTACATCACTGACTCATAAATCAACAGGGATAATAGTCTAGTATTTACTCCTTGTAATAATTGTTTTCAATTATTAATGTCTAAGTAATGTTATGCAAGTACTCAGGATATTCCTACCAAGCTATAGTAATATCCTGGAAAACATTAATCAAGTATGTGGCACCGACTGAAAGGTATTTATGCTAATGTTGTTGTAGAAGTATCTGAAATGACTCTTTAACACAATGGGAAAGGAACAACCGATATGTTATCACTTTTAAGGTAGCATATGAAGTTATATAGGTTTTAGCGTTTTATGTATAAAAATATGTTTTCCTGTCTATTTCGGTAAATATTAAAACAGCTATTAATGCTCTTCAACTTCGTACTTTATTTGGCCTTTTAAATATTTTTTGATTCGAGCGTCACTGATGAGTCTTTTGTAGACGAAACGCGCGTCTGGCGTAAGTGTAAAATTTTAGTCCTGGTATCCATGATGAGTTTATTTATTGGATTAAATCCATTAGTATAACATTTCATATTGGAAAAGAAAAAGAAAATGTAATGATTGATTACGTACACATATAAAGATTTTTTTCGGTTCTTAGACATTCTTGGCTTTCAAATATTCGGCTTTGATAGTTCCTGATAAATGTAGATCATGAAAAGTGCTTTGGACGCATTCAAATGTATTACGTGTTGTATGCAATTTTAAAATTCTTTATTACCTGTTATCAGCCTGATATAATAGGTCTTTCATTGGAATCGATACGTATAAGCTCAGTTCCTGGACACACGAGCTCATCATGAACAACTGTTCCTTGGATTGGTGGTCCAAAGTTATAACACAAGTCCAGCTCTCTATAGTAGAAGATTGACCAAACAGCGATTGGCACCTGGAAAAATGGTAAGTAACTGTAGTAGTTACTATATTATGTAACAAACTACTGATATCTAAAGTAGTTCCGTAATTAAAAAAATTTCATTTTAATATCAAAAATAGTGGAATAACTACAACACACTGTTTTTTGCAGAAAAAATATTTACAAATTTAAGCTTTATGAGATCACAACGATTTTAAGATAAAAAAAATCTGTTGACGATAATTTTTTTATATTTGAATATTAATTTGATATTACTAATTATGTTACCTTGTAATGTCGGTTGTGCGCGTGACATTGAATGTTCATTCAGTGTTTTTGATTTGCTTATTGAATTGATGCACCGAATATGCAGAGTATTAGAATGCAGTGTAAAACAGATTTTCTGCACCACGTAACAGACGAAACTTTTATCAAGCATGTAGGAAAAATATAGGCGAAAGATACTAAATGGACATTCAAAGTCGAAAATAAAATGACAACGCAAAAGGTAAAAGAAGAAGAAAAAAAACAAAAACAAACAAGAGTACACAATTCACAACACAGAAAACTAAAGACTCAGCAACACGTAGCTTGAAAATATTTGGGATGAGCTCAGGTGCCCAGGAAAGGCAAACAGATTCTGCTCCAAGTGAACCTAAGTTATTAATTTAATATTCGATTTTACATGAATGTGTTTGCTGTACATGCTATATTGAATATTTTGAAGCAGCAAATAATACAATGTATGAACTTATTAAATATTTGTATTATCAAATTTCTTATCGAGAGCACATATAAGCAACTAATTATCATACGAGTATATGCTGATGTGGTCGATATATGCGTATGGTCGGTCCATAGGAGTATACGCTTTTGTCTAAATACTAACATGGTACAGAACATATACATTGTAAATATAAATTAATGAATTAAGAAATTGTTTGGTCTATAATTGTGTTATAAAAAACTCATCATAGAAACAATAGTTATACTTTTGTACGTCAGATGTGCTTTTCGTCTACAAAAGACTCATCGTTGACGATCGAACCAAACACTTTTAAGCATATAAAGTATAAAGTTAAAGGTTGTAGAGCATTGACGACCAATAATTGAAGTAGAAAATCCCAAATCATTCGACAAAAAATCGATGTTTTGTCAACAGTGAAGTTTTATATCTCCTTAAGAATGTCAACTCATATCAACATCGAGGTGCAGACATACGGTCTATTGATACCCTTGAGAAGGAAACCTCCACCAGCAGTGGCATCGACCCAGTGTTTGTGAAATTACCAGGATGAAAATACGAAGTAACTTGCCCATAATGAAACTCATAAAACTTACGTTCCTGGGAAAGGTAAAATTTCCATCCTTTCTCTGAGAATGACATCACAGTATATGTGAACGGATCTGAGTGTAAAATACACGTTCCTGTAAGGTTGTTGTAGAAGAATGATAAACAACGCTTATTTGACAAACATTTTATACCACATTTTCGTACAAATGCCACATGAAAGGTCTCAATGGCGTTCTCTACTTCGTAGCTGTTGTCATATTCAGGTTTATGGTGTGCTGAGATCAATCTTATTCCTGACTCACTTAATACAGCAATGATGATAGTTTGCATATATAGAAATATGATAGTTATGATTATTGTTGTCATGTCGCAAAACATTGTAAAAGGATTGACTTCAATTGCTTGTTCTCAAACAAGTGATAAAAATTGGTTTCTATGAGGTTAAATCATACGATGCGTATTATGTCATGTTTGAGTTGATTTTCTGTTCCGCCTTTCAAATAATTCAAGCTTAGTTTTTTTATCTGTTTAAATACTGAACATATTTTCTCAGTTTACTGCTTACGTGTTGGGTTTTCAAAATTGTTGTCAGAAACGGTTTTATTGATATATTTATAATTAACTAATGAGCCTTTATCATAACATAAATACTCGATTGGTTGCATGTTAAATAAACTCATCATAAATACCAGGATTGAAATTTTATATATACGCCAGACGCGCTTCGTCTACAAAAGACTCATCAGTGACGCTCGAATCAAAATATATTAAAAAGGCCAAATAAAGTACGAAGCTGAAGAGCATTGAGGACCAAAAAGTCCTAAAAGTTTTGCCAAATACAGCTAAGGTAATCTATTCTTGAGGTAGAAAAGCCTTAATATTTCAAAAATTCAAAGTTTTGTTGACAGTTAATTTATAATTATGATCATATCAATGATAACGCAAGTCAACACAGAAGTGCTGACTACTGGGCTGGTGATACCCTCGGGAAATAAATCTCCACCATCAGCGGCATCGACCCAGTGGTTGCAAATAAACTCATCATAGATACCAGGATTGAAATTTTATATATACGCCAGACGCGAGTTTCGTCTACAAAAGACTCATCAGTGACGCTCGAATCAAAAATATTAAAAGGCCAAATAAAGTACGAAGTTGAAGAGCATTGAGGACCAAAAGTCCTAAAAGTTTTGTCAAATACAGCTAAGGTAATCTATTCTTGAGGTAGAAAAGCCTTAGTATTTCAAAATTCAAAGTTTTGTTAACAGTTAATTTATAATTATGAACATATCAATGATAACGCAAGTCAGCACAGAAGTACTGACTACTGGGCTGGTGATACCCTCAGGGAAAAGGATGCTTTTATCATGCGCTGTAGGATGCTTACGTGGACTCAAAATTATATACAACTGATTTATTCATATTTGCTAGGAACAACGGCACAAACATCTATAAAGTGAAAATATTTAATATGCAATTATTATAGCTTCCATCTGAACACTCTTTTATTGGTTAGTATATCTGATTGAATATTTTATAAGGATATGATTGTATAAGAAGTACTAAAATGTCTAACTGACTCAATTTTTGAAAATCCGGGTTTATATTTGATATGACTGGTAAAAAAACTTGAACATTAAATTCGACTTGACTTTTTACTATATAACGTACATACAGATTGTGAATATGTAGAGCAATTTTTTATTTTGAAAATAATTCATTCATTGAAACAGTTCCGTCCTGTAATATTTTCTTACTTAGTCAAAATACTAGACAAAAATTCAACCCCATGATAAAAATTTAGGCCATGTCAACCATCTTGGTTGCCAGGACGGGTCATCAGACATTTGCTTTGAAAGAAGATACCCCAATGTTGATTGAAAACAAGTTTGTTGAATTTGACCCAGTAGTTTAAGAGGAGAAGATGTTTGTAAATATTAGAGGATGATGACTGATGACGACGGACTACAACGACATACGATTGGCGACGACGACAGATGATGGCATACGACTTACGATTGATGACGACAAACGACACACGTCAAGTGATGAGAAAAGCTTTGAGCAAAGTGAGCAACATTTCTTTCAGATGATTTGGTTGTAGATAATAAAAGTTTTTTTTAAAAAAAAACCATATTTGATCCGAAAGTGTGTGTTAAAAATTTAACCATATTTGAACCCATTTGTCTTTTTGTTGTCAAGCATATGGTCCCTGTTGAGTGTTTATGTCCTGAAGCAAAAGATATTTGTTATTGTTAAGTTTGTACTTTTGAATAAATTTCGTAGTTATTTGGCGGTCGCATCGTTGAATCGGTATCAATATGTTTGCTTTAATTTCCGGAAATTCGTTTTATGTATTTTTTCATACCGTTGTTCCGATCAACAGATATTTGTATATACATATGAATGGATCTGTCGAAGAGTTGTAATTTGTTTAGTTGTATTTATCATATAATCATTTCTGTGACTGCATCTTACGATCTTCACGATAGATAATTTAGCTTATATGAAATAATTGCCATCTTTATGCCTGATATATCATGTACTGTATCACAACTCTAGATTGTACTGATAAGGAAAGGTTACACTAGGCCACCGAACGCTGCATGTTAAATTCAGTATAGATTGGTTCAGGGCCCTGGACACAGTGCAGGCGGTGTTGTCTCGATATCACGATAGCATGATTTCGAATCCCGGCGAGGGAAGAACAAAAATTTTCTTATTCAAATTTTCAGTTTTAACATGTTTATGGTGATATTTAGAGTAGCTATGAATATAATATGTATTTGAAAGCTATGTATCCCATTCACTGATCATCCAATGGATGGATCTGTTGTAGAGTTGTAACTTAGTTAGACGTATGTATCATATAACTATTTCTGAGACTGTATCTTACGATCCTTTAAGATAGATGATTTAGTTAATCTGCAATCAATTTCAAAAAGTAAAAACACAAAAATACTGAACTTTGAGGTAAATTCAAAACGGAAAGTCCCTAATCAAATGGCAAAATCAAAAGCTCAAACACATCAAACGAATTGATAACAACAGTCATATTACTGACTTGGTACAGACATTTTCTTATGTAGAAAATGGTGGATTGAACCTTGATTTATAGCTAGCTAAACCTCTCACTTGTATGACAGTCACATCAAATTCCATTATATTGACAACGATGCATGAACAAAACAAACAGCCATAACAAGTAAAATGTCAAAATAGGGGTACAGCAGTCAACATTGTGTTATAATGTTAATCACAATAAAACAAAACATATTTAACAAAAAACACAAAAGGCACATATCAAATTTAACAACCTCATTCATTGCTTACTTATTTTTGTAATTTATTAATGTATGTTTAATCCACGCCGTCGGATTGAAAGATTTTAAGTACTGGGACCAAATGGTTAGATTAACATTAACTCTGACGTATAATCGAGCGTTTGACGTCAGAATGTAAACGTCACACAAGTAGATATATAAAATAATTTTGTCGTTCAAAGTACTATACAAAGATTATTATAATAGACCAATAACACAATGGCGGGATGTCTAAGTACAGAGCAACGTCACATGTATCAAAGAAAAACAAAAAGTCATACGAACAAAGCACATAAGCAAATATGAAAGATAATACAAACAACACAATGACGGAAAGTACAGAGCCACGTCAAATGGATATAACTAAAAACAGACCATACAGTAAAAGTAATATCAATAAAGTCAAATAAAAGAACACTATAACACGTTATTAAGATAATAAACAACGTCAGTACGCAGAATCTATATTCAAGACCGTCGCGTATTATTGGTTAACTTGATACGGATACAATATCAACGAGGTATTGGTACCTTCCGATGAACTTCTTTTAGAAAAAGGACAAGACGTTCTTTGACATACCCTGGTTCATCAATGTTCTGCATCAGACACTGGTGACGTTTTACAAAGTCTGAGTAGGAGCTGCAAGCTCTTGAAAACCGAATAAGTTGGGAAATGTAATCCCATATGCAGGTGAAGTTGGTAAGTTGCTACTAAGGTGGGGAGGGGGAAATTGATAATTTTAAAATTAAAATCGTCTTGTTTGTCATAGATTCTGGTACTGAGATGACTGTGTATGTCAAATTTATTTCAACTGCATGCTTATATATCATGTACGGTGTCACCTATAATTCCTCTGACGTTGAAAGGTAACATTAGGCCTCCAAAAGCTGAATTTTTAGTTCAGTCTATGTGGCCGAGTGGTCTAGAGCCCTGTACACAGTGCAGGTGGTGTTGTAATGATATCTTAATAGCATGAGTCCGATTTCTGGCGAGGGAAGAACAAAAATTTGCTTCCGCAAATTTGTAGATATAACATTGTTGTACTGATATTTAGAGTAGTTATGAATATAGTATGTGTGTTTAGCCGTCTATCACTTGTAAAACTTAAGTAATCTGCAATCAATTCCATCTGCTTGCCTAATGTATCATGTACTTTGTCACAACCCTAGATTCTACTGACGAGGAAAGGTAACACTCGGCCTCCAAAAGCTGCATTTTTAGTTCAGTCTATGTGGCCAAGTTGTATAGAGCGTTGAACACAGTGCATGCGGTGTTGTCTTAATATCCCAATAGTATGTGTTGAAACCCCGAGGGAAGAATGACAGTTTGCGTCTGCAAATTTGTAGATTTTACATTGTTGTGCTGATATGTATATATGTTTGTTAAGGAGAACCGAGATGAATTTATTGTACGGAATAAAAGTACTTATAAATCGTCAAAGGGTTAAAACAAAGCATTAGATACATTTTGTGATCATATAACAAATTTTCCCTTTAACGATATACAAAGTCTGAAATGCCGACCAAATACAAGTCGTCAGGAATGGGAAACAATATACAAATTAAAAAATAACAAAGATATGATAATCAAAGAAGCAGACAAAGGAAGTGCTGTTGTGATTATGGATCTAAATTACTATATAAACATTGCTCATAACTTATTACAGGACAATACTCATTATGAAAAAGTAGAGAACTACAATCTGTCAAAAATAAAAAAATAAAATAGTATTCTGTATTCACTTACTAAGAAAAGGCTTGACCAACAAAGAATGCGATTACCTTACACATTTTAATGGACTTCCGAAAATCCACAAAAGTAATGTTAGTAGGAAATCTTGTGAAAATTCAACGTCAGTATGTGTGTATATACCACACCCTTACGATCTTAAATCGAGACCAATTGTAGCAGGTCCTTCTTGTGAAACACATAGACTAAGTATTTTTATAGATATTCTTTGAAACCAATACTTAAACATATACCAAGCTTTGTTCGAGATCACTTAGATATGTTGAACCATCTTCCCAGAACAGTAAGTAAAGATAGTATCATGGTTTATTTTGATGTAGTTAATCTGTATACCACAATACCACATGAATATAGATTGAAAGCTATTGAATCTCAGCATGAAAAATTTCCATCCGAAGTACCTGATCGGATAGAGAAGAAATTCATTATTGAAGGAATCAAATTTATTCTTCAAAATAGCTTCTTTAATTGCAACGGAAAATTTTACAGCAGATATCTGGTACAGCCATGGGAACAAAAGTTGCCCCTACTTATGCCAATTTAGTGATGGCGTATTTGGAAACTCAAATGTACGAACGCTCCAAATAAAAGTACGGTTTCCATTCCACAAATACATTTTAGATAATTGGAAACGTTACTTAAATGACTGTTATATGTTGTGGAAATCCAGTTTAGAGATATTAAATGCATTTAGAAATTTAATGAATGATAAATGTACCAACAAAAGTACCCAGTTCACTATGGAATTTAGCGAAAATAAATACCGTTTCTAGATATTTTAATAATTAAAAAGATACTGAAATTGAAACCGATATTTACTTTAAACCGACAGACTCTAAACAATACTTACTTTTCAATTCTTGTCATCAAAATACACAAAAACAAACATACCGTTCAATTTGTACTAATGTCTTGAGTATGGAAATGAGAAATAAAAGACTTCAAGAATTAAACGAATTACTATTAGAAAGACAGTATCCAAAAATTAATAATGGAATAGAACGTGCAAAAGCTATAGATATCCAAGAACTAAGAAGACAGAAAACACAGTAATTAATACGCAACAAGTATTACCATACGTCTCATCATACAACCTGAGAAATACAGAAGCGTAGAACATTATTTATCAGAATGTACCAACACTGATGAAAGATCAAAGAATGAATAGAGCCCTTGCCACACAGAAAATTATTAAAATAAAAGACAGTCAAAATCGTAAAAGAAGTTAATCACGAGTGCGAAATTAAACAAAATGATATATCTCCTTCTGTCAAAAATGCGGACGTTCAAATTGTGGTATTTGTAAAAATGTTATGGAAGGAGAATCATATGAATTTAAATCGAGAGATTTTCACTATTAAGAACTCTTTTACATGTGCATCGGGAAATTTAATTTATGTAAATAAAGGTAATGGGTGCCAAAAGATTATATTGGCCAAACAGGAAACACAGTACGGAAGATATTTACAGGTCACCGTCAACAAATCCGACATAAAGAAACAAGGATGATTAACGTTAGTGAACGCCTGGATTTATGCGCTACCAATAAATTACCAAAATACTTTGTTTTCCTTTCTACCAATGTGACGACCAATTCACTGAAGAAATGAGAATAAATAGAGAAAATATGTTCATCCAAAAGTACAAACCAAGCCTAAGAAAGATACCATAGGGACATTCAAACTCACAGATCGAAAATAAACTGACAATGCCATGGCTAAATAAGAAAAAAAAAAAAAAACCAAACAAACAAACAGACAAATAATAGTACACAAGATATAACATAGAAAACTAAAGACTACAGCATGAACCCCATCAAAACGTGGGTGATCTTGAAATTATTCAATTAAAACAAATTGAAATTTTAGAATTGTACAAGCGGTTTGGTGTTTGGTTATATCTGTTTTAATTGTATACATTTCAGATTAGTTTAAACAGTATTTATTAATAAAAATTACAAGATAAAATATTACAATGTTACATAAAGTTCAAATATGGGATTCGGAAACAAGTTTGGAAAACTTATATAAATCCGTCTCCTAAAAATATCTTTAATTGTATACCTTTCCAGATTAGATTAAACAGTATTTATTAATGAAAATTACAAGATAAAAATATTACAATGTTACATAAAGTTCAAATATGGGATTCGGAAACAAGTTTGGAAAAACTTATATAAATCCGTCTCCCTAAAAATAACATCTATTTAACAAACAATATTACGTGCCAACAATATATTCAGTTTAAGGTAGCATATGATAAATTTAATAAATACACACACACACACAAAAATACAACTTACAAATAAAATAAATAAAAAAAAAATAAAAATGTGAAAAAAAAAAAAAAAAAAAAATGAAAAAAATGAAACAGTCAACTCTAATTTACTTTCTTGATAGACAGTCACTGGAACCAACACACATGTCCGCTCGATTTAACATCGTATCTATATATATAATATAATCATATATATACAAGATCAACTTTCAAAAAGTTTTGTTTTATTGATGTATTCAGAATCGTTATGAAATATTTGCATATTTTCCTCGTCAGCCTTTAAACTGTCCCCATATAAGATAATCTTAAGATTAGAACAAGAGACCGTCCCGATAGTATCCCTTCGAATTTCATTATATTTGGACATTTGAAGAAGTAATGAGAGGTAGTTTCTACTTGACCACAGGAACACAGTGCGTTTTCGATAAGATTTTTTCAAATAGATGGTCCCTTAGAACACTACTCTGAGTCTGAATCTTGCTAAACATATCTGTTCTCTTCTACAGCCTAAGTGAAAATACAAAGGTATTTTATTAATATTTTGAGAGATACGTCTTAAAACCCGATTTTGATTGATTTAAACGAATGTCGTCTTGAATATTATTCCAAAGGTTTATAACGGCTGGTAGAAATGACTTTTGATAATAGCTTGTTCTGCATAATACAGTTTGTAAATTTGAAGACCCGCTAGTCCTGTGGTCGTGTAGATCTAGTCTCTGATTTAGAACTAACACAGAAAGATAATCAGGACAATCTCCGTGAAACATTTGATGAAATTTTAATAACTTATGTTTATTACGCCGAGACTGGAGAGTTTCCCAACCGGTTTCATCGTACAGCAACTGTCTCGATGTTATCTTAGTACCACCTGTAACGATTCTTGCTGCTTCTAGTTCTAAGTTTTCCAGAGATGTTTTTAAATAATCAGGTATGTTATCCCAGACAATGTCCCCATATTCTAAGACTGGGCGTATAAAAGATAAATAAATAGTTTCTAAATTTTTCCTTTTAAGTTTAAACTTTAGCTTTCGGAATAATGCTAATCTTGGAATAGCTTTATCAATAATCATTTTTACATGATTATTCCAGCTTCCATCTTCATTCATAAAACCCCAAATGCTTGTGCGACTCAACTTCTTTTATGATATTATTATTCATATACACTGGTGGGTGGTGGGGTTTATGATGCCTTTTGAAATGGTCATTATTTCTGTTTTGTTTGGGTTGAAATTGACAAGCCATTGTTTAGACCAATTATGTATTTTCTCAATATCTTTATTTAGCTTTTCTGCCGCTTCATTTTCGTTATCAACCACTATATAAATTGAGGTGTCGTCAGCAAAAAGTTTAATATCACATTCGATATCATTAACTATGTCATTTATATAAATAAGAAATAAAATAGAACTGAAGATAGACCCTTGGAGTACCCCAGCTGAGACTATTCATTGTTGGAAGTTTCTCCACGAATGACAACCTGTTGCTTTCTTGGGTTTAAATAGCTTTCAAACCAAAGTAACAAGTTTCCATTAATTCCGATTTTTTTGAGCTTGTGAAGTAAGCCTTTATGCCAAACTCGGTCGAAAGCTCGCAGAAAATTACCCTGACCTCTTTCCCTGCATCTAATGCTTTACCAAAATCGTGAATTATACATAGCAGTTGGTTTACTGTCGAATCACCAGGGATAAAACCAGACTGGAATTTTGTTGATAAAGAATTTGTAATAACAAAGTTAAAAAGGTATTTAAAATGCATCTCTCCATTGTCTTACCAATGTTAGACAGCAACGATATTGGTCTATAATTAAGTAAAATTCTGGGCCACCTTTGTTCTTATAGACAGGTATAACATTTGCTAGTTTCACACATCTGCAAACCTCCTGTTAGGAGGGATCGATTAAAAGTTTTGTAAACGGATACTTCAAGACAGTTGCTGCCGACCTCAGGAGTCTTGGACTGATTAAATCAGGCCCTGTAGCTTTGAATTATCAAAATTTACAAGCACATTTTCAACATCCTGCTCACTTATAACCAGTTCCTCTAGTTTTTAATTTCATCATATTCTAATATTGGTAATACAGTATATGAATCATCAACAGAAGACTGTGCGCAGAAATAATCGTTAAAATAATTAGCTTTGTCGTAATCACTTTCTATATATTGGTTATTGAAAATTAAAGTAGGATATAATGGTTTTCCACCATTGTTTTGTGCTTATTGTGTGGATACAATCAACTTTATTAACTTGCTTTTCCAAGAATTTTTTACTTGATCGAACGTAGCTTATGCATTTATTTCTTATTCGTCGAAAATTTGACCAATCAATTTCATCGTTTGTTATTTTTGCTTTTTATTTAATATCTTACGCTTTCTAATCATTTTCTTATATTCGAATTCATCCAAGGTGGATCATGTTTCCTCACCTGAACCAGATTGTTTGGGATTCATTTTCTGCCGCTTCAAGAATTTTTTTTTAACATTTACTGCCGCGGTATTTATGTTTTGATTATCAATTAGAGTATCCCAGTTAATTTTAAGGAGTTCGTTTTAAACAATTCATAATCGCCTAAGTGATATTGCCAAATTTTCCTTTTGAAGGATTTTGTTAATTGTTTTCGATATTTATTACTGCACTTATAGGACAATGATATCGTACAGAATTTTCGAGGATGTTTTCACCAACTTCTGAGTACAGTATTATATCCGGATCATTTACCATAATTAGATCTAGTAACGACACTGACCTTTCGCAAAAATATGTAGCATCAGTAATTATTTGATATAAGCCATTTTGGTTGAATATTTCTCTTAGCTTTTGTTTGCTATGATTAAGTTGGTCATCGTTAAAATCACCGCAAATTATAATTTTATCTGCATTCGAACTTATGGCGAGATCTATCGAATAATTTATTTTTTCCCGGGTTTGGTTATCTGAATCTGGCGGTCTAAAAATTCCCAAACAATATATTTGTTCCCTTAACATGTATTTTGATCAAGACACATTCCAATCCGTTTATTTTAAATTTAGGTTTTTCTTCACTAAAAGTATTTTCTTTCACATAAATAGCCACACCCCCTCCTACTTTATGATTCCTATCAGTTCTGTATGGTTTTTAAAAAGATTCCAATTTGATATCGCTGTCATCAGTGTGTTGATTGAACCAGGTTTCGGTAAATAACAAAATATCTCTGTCGCTAAGCTCAGCTTCAATTATGTCTCGTTTCGCTAGGAAACTTTGTGTATTTAAACATGTAAATGTAAGAAACTGACTACCAGTGAGCAAGGAGTCGGTATGTGTTGAACAGCTACTACAACTACTTGTAGAATTTACGATTGGACCGGGATTTTTTTCTATATCACCAGCTCTATACATGAGATTAAACAACCATAAACACGTGGCAATAGTTATTGCCTTTATGATGGTCAGTAAAATCACCAACAATACGCTCAAATTCATGTTCTGAAAATCATCAACTTTATGTTCTTGTTTTGAGTAATAGTTTAATCTAACATTCAGTAAAGGATAAAATAACTTTGTAATTTCAATGTTGCATATTATTCGACATAAGACATATAAATGTACACCAAAAGATTTGTTATTTGTTATAATCAGTATTAACACAAGTTGATGGGTGCCTATAAAGTGCGAAACGAAATAGAAACGAAAAGAAACGAAAAGAAACAAAACGAAACGAAAAGAAACAAAACGAAACGAAAAGAAACGAAAAGAAACAAAACGAAACGAAACGAAAAGAAACAAAACGAAACGAAATCAACATAAACCGAAACGAAACGAAATAGGAACCAACGAAAAGAAAAGAAACGAAACGAAACGAAACGAAATCAAATTACGGATCACTTTAATTATTTTTTTTATCTATTTAAAACAAAACTTTAAAAGATCATAAAATACTTAGACATATACAATATTGTATCACTAGTGTATGTGCCTTATTGTCTTTATATATATATATATATATATCTCTTTGAAATTATTTGCTATTGATTTTAAAAATACTTGAAATTATACTGATTTACTTTGATTGTTACCGGCACTTCAAAACTTAATATACTTATTCAGACCCAGCCTCTTTGCTTCAAACATAAATCAATCAAAAAACTGATCGATGCCAGTTTGATTTACGACCTTGCTTTTCAAATCACTTTGAAGTTCCTTTGAAGTTCCATATTCCCACAGAAGGGTGTTGATCACGTGACTATTTCTTGATATATATAAAATATATATATATTCCGAACTCCAGACACATTTTTAATGTTAAAGATTATTATAAGCAGTATGGATGAAAAGCACGAACAAAGGTATGATATATTTTAAGATCTTTTCAATGGTTAATCCCGCTACGCACTGACAGGGACTTATAATACATGTAATGTATTATAGGTCCCTGGCACTGACCATCCACCTGTTGTTGTAATGCAAGTAGCAAGTTTTTGGTTTATTTTCAGCTTTACCGCCAGATTAGACCGGAATATTCATTTTCAAGATCTTCATCAATATCCCACCCTTTTTCGCTCTGAAAAATCAAATGGTCGTCCCCTAATGCACTGTCATTTAGTTTGTTTCTGAAAAGTTTGAAAAAAGTATTGAGGTAAAAACCAATCCCCCTCCAAAGGGTGGGATTGATGAAGATCTTAAAATAAATATCCTAGTCTATCCTGGTAAAGCTGAAACTAAAAGAAAACTTGCTACTTGCATAAGACAGAAAGTTAATGAATATTTGCAACATAAAATGCAAGAAACAATTATGTACAATAGAGCAAATAAGTTTTCGTTCTGCAAAGTCACGGGAAAAATATGCATGCAAACCGCCTCCGGGTGTGGGATTTTGGGCCTTGTGTTGTTTTATGCTCGTTGGTTGGGTTGTTGTCTTGTTGATGCATTCCAATTTCCATTCACAACTTTATGCGTAGGTAGCGGCAAGATGAAAATGGAAGGTCTATAGGTCAATCGTCTAACCCCCTCTCCCAGCCACCAAATCAAATATCAAATGGTTGCCCCAAATTCCTTAATTAAGTAAACCGTTTTAAATATATATATATATAGTCACTTTGGTGGGGAAAAAATTGAGTCCAAGCGATTACATTTTTCTCGATTTGTTATTGTTAAGCGATTCCACGAACATAGATCATTCATGAATGGTAATACTGAAAATCCTGTAATCTAGTTGTTAGCACTTTTGCAAATATAACTTTAGTATACGCCATGGATTTGGAAGGATTTTTATGGAAGGGCCATTTTCAGCTTTTTATTGAAATTCAAAATAAAGTGGGCCTTTCCTTAATATTCCATATAAAATTTGAGAAAGGGTCCTTTTCAATGTTGATGGGCATTGGCCCCATGGCCCTTGCCTTCAAAAGCCCTGAATTGAGCTGATGACAATAAACTTGTGTTGTTTAGTCTTAAAGTTGTCTCGTCACTTTAACTTGTTAACAACGGTCGTCTATTTTCTTTAGCGATCTTCCTGCAGAAGACACCGTAATATATGACTATAGCTCGGTGAGTAGATATCCATGTTAAATAAATTCTGAATATTTTCGCATTAAAACACATTTTCTGACGGTGACAATTGTACAGTAAATAGATAATGGCGATGTATGCCGTTTACGATTCCTGTCAGTTACCGACGCGTGATATATATTTATTCTACGTTCTTTTAATTTATTTACAAAAGCATGCCGTTGTGCAACTCTTATTTTGAGATTATATATTTATATAGATATCTTTATCCCCCGCCACGCTTTGCGGGGACATAGAAATACCGGGCGTCCGTCCTTCTGTCCATCCGTCCGGTATTATTAGCACTCTCACGGGTACAATTCTTGCCACAATTTTATAAAATTTATACTCTAGGTTAATATCGGCAATATCTCGGACGAGTTCTAAAATTGGTGCCGATCGACTTTTAAAAAGAGTTATGCCCTTGGAAAAATACTTTTATGGAAAATGGCCTTGTTACGCCTCTCAAAGGTACAATTCTTGCAAGCATTTTAAGAAACATATGTTAAAGGTTTATTTCAGCAATATCTCGGACAGATAGATTTTATAAAAAGAGTGATGCCCCTTGGACTTTATATAACCTTTGATAGGCGAAATATGTGCAACGCGGGGGACATTGGAACTATGTTCTTTTTATAATTGCCTTTGGCGTGGGTAAAAATTTTGCTCACACGCAGTACCATTTTTAATTTACCCGGAAGAATGTGTATACACAACAATGCACATAGTCAACTGTCAAAGATAGAAGGTTAACTGTGACACCATCACTGAAACATACAAAGTTTAGACCGATTTCTAGTTTATTTTGCAACATCAATCGGGTAATTATTTTGGGTCTGGAGCGGACACGCCAGTATAACTGCTAGTTGTTCTGTCATTTTGCATATATAATTCGATTACCTTTTCTAACATCAGACTCGGACTTCTGAGCGTATCGCTATCACAGGTGCTTTTGGAATGGACCCTTAATGCCCCACAACTAAAAGTTGGGGCCCTGTCCGTCCGTCCGTCCCATTATAGGTATATAGTTATTCCGGATAACTCCTCCAACAGTTTTAACGCTAGGAAGTTTTCACTTTGCGAGCTGTTTGTACATATATTGAAGGTGTGCATGTGGTCAGGGTTTAGATTTTCAATAAAATTTGCTCTTTTGGGAGATAGTTGAACTTTGTCATTTTTGGAGTATATACTTGCAAGAGGTGCATAGCGTTTCCGGATAACTCCTCCTACAGTTTCAATGCTAGGAAGTTTTCACTTTGCTGGCTGTTTGTACATATATTAAAGGTGACTGTGCATGTGGTCAGGGTTTTGATTTTTATTAATATTTGCTCTTTTGGGAGATAGTTGAACTTTGTCATTTTTTGGAGTATATACATGCATAACAGGTGCATAACATTTCCCAAATAACACTTTGCATCTGTGGGGGGCATCATCTGTGTCTCCCAGACACAATAATATCTCAAAGAAAGTCCTACATTGACTTTGTTATAATACAGTTACTTCAGGGTGGAGTGTGGGGCATCACTTTGTCTAGTATGAAAATATTTTTTATATTTCAACTTTTATTAACCTATTTTAACTTATTTGAAGGGTTAAAGGTCTTGTCAGTGCTTTTTAACAATACAAGTAGTTATATATTTCCCCCTCTATACTTATATTGTTAAAACGCATTGACAAGCCCTTGAACACTTTAAAAATATTTTCAATTAAAAAAGATAAACACAAAAATAAAAAGGGGATCCAATCCATAAGCGCCTGTGATCGCTATGGGTTTGTTTATTCCACATTGGCTAGAGGTAAAGGGGAAGGGTTGCGATCTTATAAAACATCTTTAATTTCGTCGCATTTTTGCGCCTGTTTCAAGTCGGGAACCATTAGCCTTTGTTATAAAAATAAGAAATATACAAAGTCTTGTATGCTTTTATTTCAATTTTTGGTTCATCTGTATGTTTCAAACTTTAGTGTGCGTTCATTTCGCTGAACAATATAGAAAAGAAGATGTCGTGTGATTGCCAATTAGACAACTCTTCACAAGAGACCAAATGACACAGAGATTAACAACTATAGATCACTGTACGGCCTTCAACAATAAGCAAAGCCCATACCGCATAGTCAGCTATAAAAGGCCCCGAAATGACAAATGTAAAACAGTTCAAACGAGAAAACTAACTAAGTATGCATTGTAAAGGAACCGGCTGAAGCCCGCCTGTGGGTGCGGGATCCTTCGCTTCATTAAATATGGCTAGACTGTTTTATACTCCTTGGTCTGGTTGTTGTCTCTTTGACACATTTCCCTTTCTTATTCAATCTTCTTAATTTAGTTCACATGATACCAAAATACGATCTTGGAAACCAGAAGATTGTTTTGACCGAACATTCAGGGTATACTGAACCAAATCATGAAATACTAGAATGATGAGTTTTCCGACGCTTGTAAAAATAAGAAGATGTAGTATGATTTCCAAAGAAAGTACAACTGATTCACCAAAATATCTAAAGGGAAAAAATACTGCAAGTCATGAACAAATAAGTTTAACTTCCGATCGTTTTTTTCGTATAAAACTTTTTTATGAAACGAGAAGCAGATCCTGTGTCCATGATAACATGCGTTATTACTTAAAAGCGAAGCGTGAACACAAGATCTGTATTTCATACAGGTTGGACAACTTTACACCAGAATTCAAATGATAGAGGTATAAGCATTTATAAGTTATCGTATGGCCATTTAACCAAGAAAAAAGTCTGCTTTCAAACTGATGTCAATTGTTGTAATCTTATTTCAACGGTATGTTTTGTAGGGGGAATCAGCTGGATTTTCACCAGTAAAAAGATTAAAGATAGAAAGTATTGATGAACCTATAGCTAGCATAAGCTTCCCGTTGTGTAGTTCTACTCCTTTGAAGCCACTTATACCTCTAGAACCGGTTTCAACTGATGATGAAATTCAGATAGTGGATGCGCATTTTCCAGAGATTTTGCAACCATTAGTTTCTCAGCAACCAGATGTTACAGCTGATGACAAACAAACAAAAAGGAAAAAAGTACTGAAAACTCCAGTGAAAACAGCAATTCAAATCTCATCTGAATCTAGTGAAGATAGCCTACCTGATTTGATGTCATCAGATGGTATTCACAAGGCTGTTAGAGAATTTCATAATACAATACCTATATATTCAACACCGTCAACTAGTTTAACTGCAAAAGAGATTTTTAAGCTTTGCTTTGGGGAGGTAGATAATGACTTTATTTGCAAGAAGAAACCAATAGGTGTACGGTATAATGCGGTTTTTATTGTTGATTTAAATGAGGTGGACCAGAAGTCAATTTATGCTGATGACAATGGTGTATGGAACACGGCATCCCCTAGAAGTTATTACAGGGTAGACATCAGAGATGGTAGAATAGAGAATGTTGTTCCAGGTAACAAGTCTTCATACACGCACTACCTTAGGCGTCAATACGGAACACACCAAGCTACATATAACGAACGCGGAGTTTCATTTCAGCGCATAATTTCTACTGCTACTTCTAAATACAACATCAAATCCAGGTACGCTGTTGTTCAGTACATACACAGAGACAGTGAAGAGGGAGATATAGTCATGAAAGCACATGGAAATGCAAAAGATTCTCAATCTCGACCATTTTCAAGACTGATCTATCTGTTTTAGATAACATAAAAGAAGAAACACGAGAAACTAAACCACGACAGTTATTCAAGAAGCTTGTTGATGACGCTGGTGGACCATTATACAGTTCTTCCGCTTCTTCAGAACCACGTAATTTACAACAGATTTACAACATTAGATCATCAACAAAGGCTGCTACAAAGACTGACCAATTGACACACTTGGTAGCACAGATACGCGAAAGTACATTTGTTCATGAACTTGCAGCTGATGGAGAAAGTTTACAATATGTGCTGGCTTCAGAAAAACAATTGATGGATTTAGATACCTTTTGTACTCATCAACTTCATTTTTCTGTTTTTTCGGTTGACTCTACCTTCAATATCGGAAACTACTATGTTACCAATACATGCTTTGAAAATTTAAGAGTTGTCCATGCTTCCGGCAAATACAAAGGAAGACACCCATTAGAAATGGGACCAACTTTTGTCCATACACATCGTGATGAAAATTCGTATCTTAGATTTTTTAGTGCACTTGATCGTATGATTCCAAATTTTAGATACCAAATGCAGGCGATTGGTTCAGATGGTGATGAGGCGACAATGAATGCTATTGCGGTATCCTTCACTTCAGAATCTTTCGTAAACTTGTTGTGTGTTTCCCATAAGAAAGAAAATATTGAATATAAACTGAAAGAAATGAAGTCAGCAACACCTGCGATAAGGCATATAGTTTCCGACATCTTTGGCACAAATGTTGATTCCATGTTGTACCAGAAAGGCCTTATTGATAGCGAGACCACATCGGAGTTTGATAGTCGCCTAAGAGATCTGAAAACTACTTGGGACCATCTTGTACCTACATTCCACGCATGGTTTGTTTCAAACGAGTCTGAAAAATTCAAATCACACCTCATCAAAGCAGTCACCGACCAAGCACAACTTGATGGTCATTTCAGTAATAACCGAGTTGAAAGCACAAACAACAACGTTAAGGACTGGGTTGGTAGATCAGGTAAAGTCACTCTGCCAGTTTTCAATCGTAAAGTGGAGGAGTATGTTACCTGTCAGCAACAGGAGTTTGAGATGGCAATTTATG
This sequence comes from Mytilus coruscus, assembly GCA_017311375.1. Classification (NCBI taxonomy): domain Eukaryota; kingdom Metazoa; phylum Mollusca; class Bivalvia; order Mytilida; family Mytilidae; genus Mytilus; species Mytilus coruscus. The sequence continues at coordinate 69,385 of JAASAO010000516.1, forward strand.
CCAATGGACCATATGATTTGGCTTCCACACATACTTATTTAAGAAAAGAGAGACATATTTGGAATGGGCTGAACGCAGATGAAAGAAAACAAGTAATTAAACAATTTTGGAAGTCCAATGTCCAGGGAAGAAAATTGTTAGATAAGTTTTTACTAATAAACGAGCACGCTGAAAACAGGAGCAAATCTGACCACTCATTACCAAAGCCAGAAACTCGTCCAAATGTTTCATCAAAACGAGGAATTTCCTACGATGATTATCAATTACAAATTCCAGGTATATCGGAAGATTTACTCAAAGAGATGTTTGAAAAGGCAGAAGGTCTCCTACAATCACAAGATTCGATACTTAAAACGCCAGGCTTCGAAGGGTATATGTTAGACACTCTCAAAAGATAGAGAACGTTGAACCCCATTTGGTCACGGCAGTAAAACTTCTGATAAAATTAAATGTAACAACTGTTCAGTGTATACAGCATTAAAATTTGTGCACATTCAATAGCAGCAGGAGAATTCTATGGCTACCTTAAAAGTTTATTGAATGGCGAAAGAAGGAAAACATGATGTTGACACAATAAATCTATTGATTGGGGTATCCGTTCAGGGATGAAAGGAAAAGTGAAAAAACCAAGGAGAGGTGGAAGAACCCCATTAGATAAATCTAAACCAACTTTGGTTGAAGAGAGACGTCCGATGGTTCAAGGGAGCATTCAAACAACTCTGGATGCAATTGACCATTTGGATAAAGCTGAGGAACCATTTGACATCATTTATCTTTTTCAAACGAGGGCAATATTGTGCTTTGGATGCGGAGTCAAATTCAATAGGGAAAAGGAGCAAAATGAATTGGTAGTACGTCATTTCTGTGAGCGAGAGTTTACAATACATGGAGTAAAGAAATGCAAATCTCAATATGCGTACTTTCATTTCCAAGTTACTTGTATAAAAAAAAAAGTGTCGAGCTTTGACAAAACACAATTTACAGTTGCCGCAGAAACAAAAGCCATTTTACACCAACAGGTAAAAGACAAGCTGATTGGTGTAGGCGTTAAGTTTGAATAGACATGACATGCATACGTTTCGGAAATACAAATATAAAGAATATTTGTCGAATCAAAGTACAAAATGTTTATTAAAAGAAAGTGAAGGTATTATACAAATTGTATACATATCGAGGTTATTATGAATATTAAACACTGATTAAAAAATTACTATTGTTTTTCTATTGAATATAAACATTCCATTGTTCAAAAGATGTATACCGATTTACTTTTTCGTTTTCATTTTGGAGAGAAAAAACTGCAAATGTAAAAAATGCTGATTTCCCAAAAAACAATGGAGTTGGTTGCCATGTTAATATTATGCGAGACAAAAGTAAACTTTATTGCTTTGAATTCCGTCGTCATTCACATTGCTTCAAAAAATGTATCAAATCTTCTTACTTGCAAAAAGCTGAAGCTTGTTTATGTTCAAAATATATTATCCTTATTTTTACCAATATTAAAATTAAATGTTCCTAACTGTAACGAAACTGAATAATATACCTCAACTGCTCAATATTAATATAACAGGAGTTAGTATGATTGCGACTGAGACAGCTATATCCAACACGGACCAAAACGACGCGGATGTGAGCAGCCATGTCACCGTACGGTCTTCAACAGTGAGAAAACGTGCACTATGTGTAGCTATAAGTAGTATAGAGGAGACACAAATAAACAATATAACAATGTAAAATCAGTTCTGAATTCGACATGATAAAACAAAACAACCAACAAATAAATTTCATAAAGTATCGATCAAAACTTATGTAAATTACTGAAAGCTAGTTCAAAGAGAATTACAACTACAAAATACAGTATTCAGATTTATACACGTCCAACAGATTATTCTACAGTCAGACAAACAGAGAAAGCATGACCGGTTTAATGCAAAAAAGTATTAGTATCGACAAGATTTAGAGGTTTCTGATTAACATTATCATTTATTATTTTAAAGCGGCATAGTTCTTAGGATTATGATGTCATCGAATCCCAAATTTATCTTGAGCACTTTAATATTACACTGCATTCTTCTATATCTTGATAAGATAACAAAAAGGAAGTTCATTTAAATTTGAACGTTTTGAAATGCCTGTTATACGGATGACGAATGATATCTTCCAATTGTCGTTCTCTTAATTGAATGTGACGTCAGTGTACTGAATGAGACTTAGCACCTAATGTGTAGTTGCATGAGCAAAACGAAGGATGTAGCTTGTGAAGCAAGATCTACTCGCCCTTTCGGTGTATCGGATATATTACCCTGTGTCTGGTGCCTTAGTTCACGTTAAGTTTGTCTTCAGTCTAAAGTTTTGCATTTCCATGGCGATAAGTTTCTTTCGTGATTTGTAAGTTCCAACGTTCTTTAATATCGCCTAGCTACTCTCTCAAGAAGACAATAATTTGTCATCAAACGGATGATATCTGCTTTCAAGAGTGGTCTCAGTCATGGTGCTTATAGGAATTTGTCGTTTGGAAAATTCTTATCTGCTGCTTCTCCGCTATTTTGTGGTTTTCGTGAGGGTGAGGCAACACTGACTGGCCTCTCGGAATTAACGTTCCTACAGTTGTCATCCTGGCTGTTTCATGGTACACTGGAGCATACAAGTTTAAAACCGACTAAGGCACGGACCATTTGACTTTTTTTTTTGGGGAGTCTGGTCTTTTATGTGGACCGTCAAATGGTCCGTGCCTAATCGTGTCTGTCTAGTATAACATATAGAGTTCATAATGAAATATTATATATTGTGTTTAAGTCGTTCCTAAACCACAGCTTGTTAACGATTACGCTGAATTTCACAGTTTTTTTCTCAATTTTAAAAGAAATTGTATCAAACTAGACAATAAATAATATTTACAAATATAATCGGCTTAATATTCAATTTGATTTAAATTTTATTCCTATTTCGTTTCGTTTCTTTTCTTTTCGTTGGTTCCTATTTCGTTTCGTTTCGTTTCGTTTCGTTTCGTTTCGTTTCGTTTCGTTTCTTTTCGTTTCGTTTTGTTTCTTTTCGTTTCTTTTCGTTTCTATTTCGTTTCGCACTTTATAGGCACCCTAGTAATGAGTACATGCGTACGCTTGGTTAAATTGAAATTTTCGCCGAAGAGGAACATTGTAAATGTGATATTTGTACATCGTTATTCATTGGTTGATCGTTTATAAGTAACAAGAGCACTCGTATAAAGTTAAACAGGAACATGACTAGCTGGTTGTTCACTGACTCTGTCATGACCATTTGACGCGTACTGCATTCCTGTTTCTTGGTTATCTTCACTCTTTTATTTCAGTAAAGTTATCGGATTGGAAAACGTGGTCATTCAGATCATACATACGTGTGACGGCGTGTTTATTGTTGTCCTTCCCGATAACCATGATCTTTCCATTAACCACCCAGGTTGCTTTGAGTCTGTGGTTGCGCACATACGCTCTAGCTTGGAATGCTATTTCGTCTCGCGTCTTCGTTAGGTCTTGGTTTATACATATATCTTGAAGACCTGGTATTTCTCTAAGTTTCTTGGTCGATATTAGAATTTCGACGTTTAAATCATGCTTTGGGAACCTTGCGATGATTTGGCGCGGTTTATTGTCCTTGTATTTTCCTGTGCGATGGCTTACGCTAATATCATCAACTTTTATGTTCACTCCTATTTTTTTTACTATGTCTAGCACTTTTTCTGTAGTATTTTCACCTCTTGAAAAATGCAAACCACTAAAGCGGAGAAGACCTTTTCTACTATGCTGTTCGAGATCGTCAACTTTTTGTTGTAGTTTAGTGTTTTTACATGCAGCTCGTTTAGTTGGTTTGTTTTTATTGTAAGGGTTGATTCCAGATTACATTGTTTTTCTTCTATGTCGTTTATCCTGTCTATTAAGTGTTTTTGTTTTTCATTTACAACCCTCTCGACTGTCTTCTCAATATCGTCTTTCAGTAGCTGCTTAACAGTTTCAGCTATCCTAACTATATCACCATCAGTAAGAGATACTTTAGGTAGCACGTCTGATAGAACACTCATTTCGTCTTTTCTCTAGAATTATAATCTGATTGTTCTGACTCGCTGTCTGTGTCCGACTCGGAACCTTTTCACTGTTTGTACGTTGTCGCTTGTCCTCAACTTGCGACGACGGTGATGGCCTTGAAGATTTTCGACTTCGACGTTTTTAATGTTTAATGGGGTTGTTGATTAAGTTTCATCAGGTCGCCTCCTTCATCTACTCAGTTATGAAACAATCACTATATATATATATATATATATATATATATATAACCAGTCTAAAAGGTACAACATCACCAAAAATGACAATAAACGAACAAATGTAACTATAAATATTTCGGATAACAGATATCCTTCATCAATATAGCACGATGTAAAATGAATCAGATCAAACTATTCTGATTATTAAACTAAAGCAATCTTGATTTCTATACAATAAAAAAGTGAAACAGTTTTACCCGAACATCATATGTAGAGACGCTAATAAATTTTAAAATTTCCAAAAACGACTCAAAGACATGCCTAAAATGAAAATAGTAATTAGAGATATAAACTGGCACAACTCTAAAATTCCAAAGTGACGTCAGTTAAGATTTTACAACAACTGTGTGTAAATTCATTCCCAAAAACAGCACTGATCGATATAAGCTGGTAAAATATGTCAAACAGAGGCTGCGTATTTATCATCCCAAATAAATAGCAGTTTTATAATGATAAGAAAATATAATAGTAAAATTTGGCTAGGTTAAATAATTGGACGTGGATGCGTACTTGTACATCCCTCCCAAATGAAAAGAACCCTGGTATTTAAACTAGTAAAATTCCAAAGAATCCTTAAAACTGTAAGAGTCAAGTAAGGAAGCCGGAGTAACTGGAAACAAATGATGTCAGGAAAATGAGTGATGGTAGGAAAATGAGTGACTCATTCTATGTTTTTCATTTATGCCCTCTGGAAACTGTCCTTAGCTTTCTTATCCAAAACCTTTCCCGAGCAAGTCTTTCGGCCCTTGACCAACCCTCGTTGTGGTCTATGATTGTGATTGTAGGTTTTGAGATCAGCTTGGCGTGCCCAGGTGATCTCAAATGACGACTTACAGGAGGTCGGGCTTGCAGGTGTAGTCACTTGATGACCATTCATGCGTTTGTTGAATGGCTGTTCTGTCTCGCCAATATACTGCATGCCACATCGACACTGAAGAAGGTATACAACATTCTGTGTTTTGCAAGTTACATTACAAAATATAGTGTACACAGACCCAGTGGAGTGGCAAGTAAATGTTTGAGTATTGTGTATTTGTTGGCAGTCAGACATCGTCTGTTACCACACGACTTGCACCATCCTGCAGTTGAACAGCTTTTATTAGAGGAGACGTCAGCTCTCACAAATAAGTCTTTGAGACTTGCTGGTCTCCAAAAGCTAAGACAGGAGGATTGGGAAAGATCTTGGACAATTGTGGGTGCTTGGCAATAGTTTGCCAATTGGCACGGATCAAACGTGAAAGGTTAGTAAAGGCGGGATTGTATGTTAAAACAAACGGAACTATTTTGCTGCGCCTCTTCTGTTTGTACTGTAATAGGTCATTGCATATGAAATTTACATATGAAATTTCCGACTCCAAAATATCTTTCTTAGACACTACTACATCTATTAAGGACGGTGTCATATCAACAGATCTCTACTGTAAACCTACAGGTAAACATCAGTACCTTTCTCCCCAAAGCTGTCACCCCAAACACTGTACAAAAGTATCCCGTACAGTCAAGCTCTCAGAGTAAAGCGGATTTGCTCCTCTGAGGAGGCTGTCACTAAACGGTTACAGGAACTTCGCGGTTTTTGACCAAACGAGGTTATAAGAAATTGGACATAGATAAGGGTTTGCGCGTGCTAATAACAACAGCCGCAATGACCTATTACAGTACAAATAGAAGAGGCGCAGCAAAATAGTTCCGTTTGTTTTAACATACAATCCCGCCTTTACTAACCTTTCACGTTTGATCCGTGCCAATTGGCAAACTATTGCCAAGCACCCACAATTGTCCAAGATCTTTCTCAATCCTCCTGTCTTAGCTTTTCGGAGACCAGCAAGTCTCAAAGACTTATTTGTGAGCTGACGTCTCCTCTAATAAAAGCTGTTCAACTGCAGGATGGTGCAAGTCGTGGTAACAGACGATGTCTGACTTGCCAACAAATACACAATACTCAAACATTTACTTGCCACTCCACTGGGTCTGTGTACACTATATTTTGTAATGTAACTTGCAAAACACAGAATGTTGTATACCTTCTTCAGTGTCGATGTGGCATGCAGTATATTGGCGAGACAGAACAGCCATTCAACAAACGCATGAATGGTCATCGAAGTGACTACACCTGCAAGCCCGACCTCCCTGTAAGTCGTCATTTGAGATCACCTGGGCACGCCTAAGCTGATCTCAAAAACATAATCACAATCATAGACCACAACGAGGGTTGGTCAAGGGCCGAAAGACTTGCTCGGAAAGGTTTTGGATAAGAAAGCTAAGGCCAGTTTCCCCAGAGGGCATAAATGAAAACATAGAATGAGTCACTCATTTTCCTACCATCACTCATTTTCCTGACATCATTTGTTTCCAGTTACTCCGGCTTCCTTACTTGACTCTTACAGTTTTAAGGATTCTTTTGGAATTTTACTAGTTTAAATACCAGAGTTCTTTTCATTTGGGAGGGATGTACAAGTACGCATCCACGTCCAATTATTTAACCTTAGCCAAATTTTACTATTATATTTTCTTATCATTATAAAACTGCTATTTATTTGGGATGATAAATACGCAGCCTCTGTTTGACATATTTTTACCAGCTTATATCGATCAGTGCTGTTTTTTGGGAATGAATTTACACACAGTTGTTGTAAAATCTTAACTGACGTCACTTTGGAATTTTAGAGTTGTGCCAGTTTATATCTCTAATTACTATTTTCATTTTAGGTATGTCTTTGAGTCGTTTTTGAAATTTTAAAATTTATTAGCGTCTCTACATATGATGTTCGGGTAAACTGTTTCACTTTTTTATTGTATAGAAATCAAGATTGCTTTAGTTTAATAATCAGAATAGTTTGATCTGATTCATTTTACATCGTGCTCATATTGATGAAGGATATCTGTTATCCGAAATATTTATAGTTACATTTGTTCGTTTATTGTCATTTTTGGTGATGTTGTACCCTTTAGACTGGTTATATATTATATTTGTAGTGTACTGTATCATATTAAATGATCCATCGCCCCGTAAGATTTATCGTTGACTATTATTCAGTCATTATATATATATATATATATATATATATAAATGTACAATATAAATATTTTGGTGTTCAGTTTGTAGTCGGTGTTAGAAACCAGTTGTGTGATGTGTATGCATCACCAAAGTCTTCAAAATATAAGATTAAATGTTCATCCACGTATAAATGGCTGTCGTTTTTTTGTGTGGCCTCGTAGAAAAATTATCCATAGGTAGGTTCATTTACACACAAAATTCATGGTTCGTGCACTTTCTATGTGTTTTCTAGAGTTAAACAAATACACTGTGGTAAAAGGTGTTTGGAGTTGTGTTATTTACATTTTATCGGGATTTTTACCAAGAGTCATTTACTATATATGTTGGCACTAGGGTGCACTCGAATATTTCCAGATTGTTATAGTTATAGTTATAGACTCATATGATTCATTTTAAATCAAAATCATACTGATGAAGGATAACAGTTATCCGAAATATTTATAGATAATTACATTTAATGTTTCTTTTATTAATATTGGTTTCGTTTAAACACTTTTAGACGTTTATGTAGAATCCCGAATGGCAGGCAGAAGGTTAAAGAACATCCGGTGTTCGACCTGCTTGTCAAATGAGTTTTGTTAAAATATACGTCATTTCTTTTTGGTCTTTTGAAAATGTTGTTTGTGCTATATTCAAGCAACTCTACCGCACACTTATAAAAAAATGGTTTTATCCAACGTAATAATAGCTTTGAACGTTGTTTTCAATTTAAACTTATATATATATATAAGTACATTAGTACGTCTGAACCAGTGACAACTCTACAACAGATTTGTATCCACCGGATCACCAGTGGTTGTGATACAAGGCTGAAAACACATTCTGCATTATATATAATTCGTCTAAATAACAGCCCAACAATGTTAAATCTGTAAATTTGCGGAAGCAAATTATTGTTCTTCCCTGACCGGGATTTGAAATCATGCTACTGAAATATCGTGGCATCAAATCGCCTTGCACTATGTCCGGCGCGCTAGACAACTCGATCACCTAGGCTCGACAAAAAACAAGCATTCGGTGGCCGGTTGTTACCTTCCCTTGTTAGTTTTATGATATATAAGGCATGAAGATGGAATATTACAGATCATTTGAATTATCTAATGTAGAGGATCTGTGGTCTAGCGCGCCAATCATAGTGTAAAGTGATTTGGGACCGAAAAAGTGAAAAAAGTATTTTAACATAACGCATTTGACTATATAATATATACACTTATGTATGACCACCATTGTTCAAAATTTAAATGATAAAATATTAAACCCTACGAATCCTAACATCATATTTCCTTTAATTACATAATCAAATTTAACAAAACTCAAGTAAACACAACAATTCACAACCACGTCTATATTACTACCAATGGAAATAGCTTTGTCACATAATTTCCCTCCGTGGTTTGATCGTTGATCAACAGGGTCATGACCAGGTCAACTCACATATACAGAGTCAAATTGGTCCATGGGAAATAAATTATGTAGTAATCAGTTGTAGACATATAGAAGGAAAATCTAACAATTAATCATTTACTGAACAATATCCCTGTTTGTTTATTCAATACACCGTTGCAATAAAGGCAAAACTATAAAACCACAGACCACTTCAAATCCCAAGAACACGTCATAAAATTAAACGACGTGGTGAAATATGAGCACAGAAATCAACATTCATATTTCCAAAATTTTGAAACACCCACAAGTAATTCCAAGGTAAAAAAGAGCCCACCGAACAGAAACAGAGAAGCCACTACAACTGGCATGTTTGGTTTATCCGTAGATGGAATACAAATACAACTTTCTTGCACGCACCTGGCTCGAAAGGAGATCAGGCTCATCGAGATCGTTGGTAGTGTTTGCAGTTGTAGATCACGACGGGCTCTTCCGCGCTAAACCAAGACTGTAAACACATGCATCTAACAAACCAGATCAGTAACTGAAAGACGTGGTATCTACTTTGATTATATAACTAAATCAAAACTGAGCAAAACTATACAGGCTCTTTTGCACTTAAAAGGACTGTAACACAAACAAACCAAATACAGCTGAAACAAACCAAAAATATTAATTTAGTGACTACTACCTTTATAGCATTGGAATTAATCTCACAATATACAAATCATGGAAAATCAGCGGCTGTTTACTTCAACACTAACCAGCAACATGTCATAAAGAAGACTAATTACACTACAGATAAAGACAAATGTCAAACAACACCTTTAAGCACTCATCATACTACTAGGAGGGACATAGAACAAAACATAGACGATGGAGAAAATAAAAAAAAAATTAACCAATGTGGACTATATGATCATCCTGAAAATGAAAATGAGGGGCGAAAGTTGTGACGGTTGCGACATATGACATCACAGATCATGCATTTAATTGTGCACAGCAGACTATGAACCCCAAGAAAGATCAAATATCCATTGTTAGGCTGTAAAAGCAACAGTATGTCTTCCTTTACATTTCACAAGAACGAGCTAAGCAACTTGAAGTATTGTGAATCACTATCAATTAACATCAAGTTTGAATCAATATCATCAAGCATATTTAACTTATCACAGACAAGTAGGCCAAAGATCAGAACACAACCAGCAACCAGTCAAAGCTCTAAAACTAAGAGTAGAACTCATAGTGGCAACATCTTTAACAAACCAGAAAAAACGAAACCTGAAAATATTAACCATCAACTGCAGAAGCTTAAAAGATAAAACAAGTTCAAAGCAGCAGTACGCTACATCACACCCAACATAATTTGTGGAACAGAATCATTTTAAAAGGAGGCAAAAACGGGAAAATCCCATAAAGGACGTAATTAAATCAAGCGATGTCTTCCCAAAGGTATATCCAGTATGCAGAAATGTCAGGGGGACATATTATATAAGTCCTTAACGACATCATGACAGTAGTAAAAAACTGTGGAATTTGCATTTGAATTCAGATTTTCTCGCTGTGTTGAAGACCCATTGGTTGCCTTCGGCTGTTTTCTGTTCTATGGTCGGGCTGTTGTCTCTTTGACGCATTCCCCATTTCCATTATCAATTTTATTTCCTTCGTTTACTGCGTTGATAATATGGCTTAGTGTCGTAGTCTATTATTACCGAGTAAAAAAATACACAAAGTGTTTTGAAATTCCAACGAGCGAAACACCACAATATTTGGACTCATTTTCTGTAAAAACCGTGATCTAGTGGAACCACCTTGAAGACCCTGTAGTGCGCTTCAAAACTGCTCTGTATATCGTTATATAAAAGCCAGTACTGGTATCCATTACGTATTCATAGTCCACATGTTAGATATTCTTATTACACAGGTCGGATCTTAAACTAACCTGTTCAATTCCTCTGTTGAAGGCAAGGAATCCATCGGGTTTGATAACAAAAAGTTAAATCGCTAGCATCAGATGATAACTTTAAGGAAATGATATATTTATATAAGATTACGTTTCAAGCGCGTCAAGAGTTTGATCCTGTGTGACGACATTTCTATCACGGACCTGTGTATCTAAAAATTGACTTCTTTGAAAATACATGTACCCTGAGTTGCATGGTATTGCTTCTGTTGTTTTGATATTGAGTTTTTCTTTAAATAGATACAATTGTCATCCCACCATCTGTTAAAACTTTATTTGTACATGTTGTATGATTCTCAAGATTACAGAACTCTGTAGTCTGAGGTTGAAGTTTCATTGACTCGTATACATTATACAACGAATTTAACAAATTTGTACAGACGAAATACGATAGAAATGTCATCGACGTGAACAAGAGTATATTTAGTATATTTATCTGTTGCAGCATACTAAAATATAGGTTTTCATTATTCATGTTATAATTGGTTTTTAAGACGAGAAAAATGAAATTGTTATGTAAAAAAAATTGTCAACGGACTTTAGGAAAACTTATATTTCTCATCACTGAACAGTTTATTTGTAATGTTATCAATATATATATCGTATGTACAATACAACATAGAATAACTTATATGCATGACATCACGTCTCATTGGTACTTTAATTTTTAGACAAATTTCACTGGTAATGTCCGTTACTTTAATTCTTATCCTTCGATTTCTTAAATCCATCACTGAAGATTTGAAGAAGTCGCTTGTCGTCTTTTAGTGTTATTCAGATAATACACACATTGACTCATGAATTTACCGTTGATATTTTTTTTGTAATGCTGAACCGATTCACTATATATACTTTTTATTTTGCTGAAACATCATGAAAAAGAGAAAATTAATAATTTCTATGAAACTTATATCACATTTTTACAAATGACTTTCTAATAACCTACTCGATCACTTTATATTGTCCTCCTTCATACAAACGTCGATAAACGGATGTTTCTACTAATACAAGTACAGAATAACGGATGTTTCTCCTTGAAATGACAAGAACTAGCTGTAGACAAATTTGATAGTAGATACAATAAAGTTCACGTAAGATTTAAAGCTTGTTTTAAATGTACTATTTCTGGTCGTCTGAGTACTTTTACCTGACTATTTTGTCACTGATATAAAGAATAGTGTTAATTTGTTTTCGAACGGCCTAAGCTTTTATGTTTTTGCATTTATTTGCCCCTGATTCTTTCATTTGGTTTGTCATTAACATAACATGACAATACTGTACACGCAATATTTTTTTTTATTATTTTCTTGATATTGGCTGTATATTTGACATAGACCGCTTTTCACCATCCAATATTTCGTTTTGCATCTCACAAGATCTTTGAATGCATATCAATAACATAGCAGTATTTTAGCATCGTGGATGCTGGCCATTAAAATTGAAAACACCTGATCTGAAAATACCGTACACGTTGTTTTCCGTATTTGATTGTTATTGGCTTCATTTTCTAATAAATAAAACGGTAAAACATAATGTACAAAGTTTATGGCTTTTACCATCTCACCTGACATATAGTAGTCTTTGAATGTGTCTCAATTAACAACAATGAGGTCAGATATTGACCTTGTTTAATAAAAACTTTGAAGTGTCCATATATTTGTCTCATTGACTACAAAGAGTGCAGGTTTATACCTTGTTAAAACCTCTTTTGAGATTTCTGTCATTTGTTTCACCTTCTACAATGAGGTCAGATATTGACCTTGTCAAATATGACATTTGTCTCACCTACCCCAATAATTCCAGATACTAAACTTTGTTACATGCACCGATACAGTTTCGTGGCATTCGTCTCATGAGTTACTGTTATCGTATTGCACTAGATTTATGGGTGGAATCTGTTTTCTAATGATTTTTAAACGATACAAACCTCAAACATTTAATTTTATTGAATTGCAAGCAAATTTGTTCTTTTATGTGACGTCATCCGACATGATCGCCTTTTTCATGACGTCACAATAAGAAATTAAGAGTAAAGCAAGAAAATTTGATGTCATAATCGAATTTTGACCAATGATGAAGTGAGATCACACAAACCACACTTTGATTAAATAAAATAATCAACAGGTCAGGAAAGCCTTTAAGGGATAAATCGCGTAAGAATAAGGAAATGGTTTTATTGCGTCGAATGAAATTAACTTTTCATAAACTCAGCGTTATTGTAGAATAATAAGTAATGTTAGCTATCCTTGGGCTGTATATATTTTGTTAATTTATACCCTTTAAAGTAATATGAAACTTCAAATTTAAAAAAAAGTTGAACATGTTTTATACACTTGAAGGATAAGTTTTACTCTAAAAGAAGTGAATGTGGTCTTTTAAAAGAAAATCCTTTATATTATCAAAATCTTCATACATGTACCGATATTAAATTATTGACTTTCCAGAAACTACTTCGCCGATATTTTCCGTTTCCAGTGACTTTAACTACGAGACCTCTCGTTATAATTTCGGCCACTGCACAGTGAAAGTCCGAGGGGAAGCCGTGATGAAAGAATGTAAGCACACGTGTTCTTGAAGGTAAATAGAAAAAACAGATTCTTAAAGAACAAATTTAATTCAACAACTCATTTAATAACTGTTAAGGAATAGTCTAAGTAACAAATGGGAACACATGGAGAATATAAAAACAAATGTCAGGGCTCATTCAATTCACTTTTCTATCATGCTATCCACGTGCTCTGCTTTTATTGTTTATCAATGTCACGATCCGGTAAACTTCGGCAACAAACTCATAAGTTATTTAGCTTGCAATCAACAACCCCTGAATGAAATATTATTTGTCGATAAAACGTTATAGATGTGTAATATATACGAAAAACGTGCAATTTTATATGCATGCATTGGTTCAATAGTTTCGATAACACTAAAATTTTAAGAAACTCGTTTCATATGACTTTAAGTATTTGGCATATTCAAACTTCAATGAAGAGCTTATATTTACACCAAACGACCTCCGATCAGAAAGGGGTGTCTTTTCTCCCGGCGCCAAGGAAGTGAGGTGTTCAAACAATCTTTTTTTCAGTAGTTTGTCAATATGATCCTATCATTTAACTTTTCTTATCTTGCAAAACGTCCAAAACTATTAAAGATATTCAGGAAAACAGGTTAGTTAATAGACATTTATATCTATAGCCCCCACTAGACGTCTCTAAAACTTGTTGAAATAATATTAGCAAAAACCTTACGCGGGATTAAATATAAAGTTAACAGTCTGTATGGATAAAAAACGGATCGATACTAATGTCGGCCAAGTAATTGTATTATTAACATACTACTGTATCTAGTTTTTTCAACCGGTTAAAATAGGAACCAAAATATATATATTTTTTGTTATGTGAACTAAAACAAACTTCGATCATATTCTGGAATTTCTTTTTTTCGAATGACTAATAATTCATTTTGAAAATAGCACATGTAGTTCCGAAAGAGGCCTCATTCAATACTAACCAATGAATGGGGAGAACAAAGTATGATTGTTTAATATATATTTGCAGCTTTCAAATGATTATTCAGGGGAAAAGGTTGTGTAAGACAAGCGTATAACAAAAAAGGTCAGTTCATTTATTAAGATGAGCACTTATAGATTAGTATGCTGTAAGATATTGTAGCAGATATGCTATGGTAACACGGTTAAGTTGTTTCATACTATGTCGAGTCAATAGAAGGCACACTTTTCTAATTCCCCAGGTATACCTATTTAAATCAATTCCGTTGAAGTTTCAAAATAAATTCAACTATTCATCCGGTCCAAGACATTATGAAAATCCAGTGTTCGTATACCTTGGCGTTAAGGAACCTGAAAAAATTCTATTGATGAAAAATAAATAAGAGAAAAATTGCAAAAATATAACAGTCGGATAATTGTAATAGTTGTAGTAATGACTTACAAATGAAATGGAATCTTATTTAGTGTTTCTAGTTGAACTCTGAACTATTTGGGTTTCGTTTTTAAATTTCCTCGGTTGATTTTAAAATAATTCATTCGATTAATATTTGAAATGTATTATAAATCAATTTTTTAAATGTACTGTTGAATCCTTGTAGCCACTGAAAACACAATAAAATCTTAATCGTATTAAATTATACATTTAATGATATGCTTTCATGTCAGTTCAACCTATACAGGGTTTATCTTTTTTTGTATTTTCAATATTAAAGATTCCACATATAAAATAAACAGTTAAACTTTTCAACGATTAAGCAAATGATGTATATTATTCTGCTGATAATAATTGTCATCGATAGTTTTCAACATTTATGATATCTTCACTAAATCGTTAATGACCTACAAGTTTTTTTTTGGTGTATCGAACACATGGTATAGATTCGATCATTCCTTGCACCAGTCGTCAGAGTCGTAACAAAGCGATCTACGAATCTGGTATTTTTGCACTTTTTTATTCTCTTTATTATGTTACGGCCAATAAGTCCGTTACATGTTTATTAGGGTTCTATTGTGTCTATTGATTCCGACAACATATGCGTGTCATCATGGAGACTGGTCTACTAGTTTAGGCCTGAATATCAAAATGAAGCAATCCCGGTATCTTCATTCAATCAGGGTACAATCAATAACATGCATGTATAGCTTGCAGTCATAGGACAACATCCTCGTACTGCAATACCGTATTATAAGAACAATGTGTACCAGAATGTTATTGGCCAGATATGCGGTATTTTCCTTCTTCCAAACACTTGTTCTTGTTTAGCCATGAACATCTTTTCCCGGACCAGTTAATTTTTTCAAGTCATATGATGGTTGGTAGCTCAGAGTAATTTTGCACTGCGGTGTTCAAATTTTATTTCTCGGTGCTTTAATGGCTAATATGTACGTATACGGAATCAATGCAGCCTATGTATCGCAGTCCGTACATTTACCTTAACTTAAATAGGACACTCAAGAAATTTCAACCATGCTTGCCAGGAAAGATTTCTGTCTTTTCTTATCCATGTGCATGTTATCCAAAAGTTACCTATAGTGTCCATTTTAATATATGCTTTGGATTCATTATTATTCGTTGGATACCAATTTTCGTGAATTTCATGGTTACCCAGTTATCATGAATTCCAAAGTATACGAATTACAAATGTTCCATAAGAATGTATCCCCACTTTGGCAAAACTACAAAATCATATATTCACAAAAAAGCGAGTTTTCCTAAAACCTTGAAAACTGGTAAACACGAAAATGAATGGATCCTCATTTGTACTGAATAATCTAAGGCGGCCAATTTTGTACAATTCATACACCTTGCTTTCCAAATGTTAAATTATTTCCTAGGATGTTGCAACGGATCGATCTGCAAAATACTTATTTAATCGTAAGTTATTATCTGGAAAAAAACCAACAGAATATCAAATGATTCAAGCCAAAACCGAATCTTTGTGTCTTAATTAAAGAGGGTTTTGAAACTGAAAATCATACAGCTGTCAGATTTTCCTTGTGCATGTAGTTGAAAAGTGCAACGTCGAAGTTTTGATATGTTAATGCTAACATTTGAATAATATGTTGCTTATGTGTATGAATATATATCGAAGACACAGCAATATGACATGGGAGAATTGGCTGTTCATGTCAGTAAAATGAGCAGTGAATTCAAGGATTCAGGTAGTTTACTATACATGTAAATTGAAGAAAATTTACCCTTTTATAGTAAGGACCTGTAAGTATTTAGGCAGACACAATTCTACTGCCTAGAATGATACATTTTAATTATCATTCTTACACTAAAAATGAAAGAAAAAAAATTAACTTGTTAGTTCTCCTATAACAATGTATAACATTGTATAAAGATACGTGAAATATACTTCATTTTGCATTATATGTTGCGGAGCTGCAAAAGGCTATACCAAAGTTAAGTTTAAATCAACCTCAACACGTTGTATCAAAAGAGATACAGTGTATGTTACCATGTTTAAGTCGTTTTGCAAACAATGTCATAAATATCCTGACAAATCACTGTTTTGAATTATCATCCCTTATCTATCATATATGCAATGCAATATAATAAGTCGAAGACATTTACGAACAGAATGAACGAGCATAAAATTGTTTTAGGTCATGTTTACTTTGTACAAGATATATAAAGCTTTGTTAGTTAAAACTGTTTAAATTATATGTAATAAAACAATTGAATGATAAGCTATTATTTCTGTGAAAAGTGTCAGCTTAAATTCCCTATCTTTTTGTAAGACAACATAATAAAGTCAATATTTACTTATCACTGGCATTTTGTCTATCTTGCAACAGTCAACAATATTCACACGATCGAGAAAAAGCACTTGTACGTAACCTGGTTGAAATAATATGCTATCAAAGCATGACTCAGGCCCGTACTTTGGCCTATAATGGTTTACTTTTACAAATTATGACTTAGATGGAGAGTTGTCTCATTGGCATTCATACCACATATTCTTATATCTATGTATGGAAATAAAGGTTTATTTGCATTTATTCAAAACGGTCGGATTAATTATCAGTCGTGAGGTTTTGGTATTAACATGGTAGTTCTATCGAAAAGTATATGCTCAAAACAAGCATCGCAATATTGTTTCAGAAAAGTTATCAGTAATCTTCAATAAACTTTTAGGTATTTAATTGTCATTACAGAAACTAAACAAATGAATCTCGGCCTCTAGTAAATGTTCTACAATTACTTGATTTATTTCACTTGACTGTGCGGAGTTTAACCTCTTCACTCATCTAGACCAGTCCATCAATAGACAGGTGTTTTGAGATAAACTCATCAATGAAGTGTCCAGTTATTGTCATCGATTTGGTTAAAATATGTAAACACTATATGTTTATAGCAAAATAAATAACAAGACACAGCCGTTGATTTTCTTGTTAAGCAAAGTTTACAAACATGTAAAATTTGTCACATTTTGGAATTTGTGGATAAGAAAGTAAAACTATGACGACATCAGTTGCACATGGATAAGCTGCAAATATAATTGATCATATTTGACGAAGGAAAATTTTATATATTTTTTTATAAATCACGTTAAAATAAATTTTTACAATCAGAAAATTTCAAACAGAATAATACAATAGTCGATACTTAAAATACTCTGCTTTAGTGCAGATAAATGCTATAAATCCTAAACTATTTTATTCGTCCCATATCGTACACTCAGTTCTTTTGTATACATGTATCTGTTTGGTGACACTGATAGGTGATTATAATCAGTAATAATCATAGCGACAATCATCCTTATTACACACACACACACACACACATCTTCAAATAGACTGTCCTTATGCAAATTGAAACGTAAGATCCGCCCGATCAGTTGAAATAACATTGGTAATACGAATCTGTAAGTGTTTTTAAATAGTTTTTAGCTACTTTTAAAGATCTGATCATAAAACTATTTAATAAAACATATGAAAATAGCGGAATTAGCTACTAGTAGTTTAGAGTGTAAAAAATGTTTTGGATGTTTTAGATAAATTACGCGAATTTTTATGGTTATTTGTTTCGATTGACAGTGTTGAATCTTACATTCTTTATAATACAATTCCACGCAATATTATCAAACACAAATTTTCCTATTTAATAAAATGGTCGTTTGAAAATTCTGATTGCAAATGTATTTGCTGCAACTTAAAAGAAGTCCCTGTTCTCTAATGAGAAGGCAATTATGCTTAATAGACTATTTACCTGTGTTTAAAGTTATTGCAAATACCTGATATTTTTGTTCGAGCATATTGTTTTTTTAAGTTGTTTAACATTTCATACCGATATAACATGTTACTTTTATTATTCTTCCTTAGTTTATTTATTTTGAATTTACATTGTATCATAGGTCAAATTTATTTGTTCAGTGTATGTTCAATGGTGTGAATATGTCCTTTGATTGAGTTAAGCTATTTCAGTTGATATTTTATAGTGTGTCTTTCTATGTTGTGATGTTACACTATTGTTTCAGAAAAAGGGTGAAGGTTTGGTACCATAAAACGTTTAAACCCGCTGCATTTGTTTGCACCTGTCCTAAGTCAGGAATCTGATGTTCAGTAGTTGTCGTTTGTTGATGTGGTTCATAAGTGTTTCTCGTTTCTCGTTTTTATATAGATTAGACCGTTGGTTTTCCCGTTTGAATGGTTTTACACTAGTAATTTTGGGGCCCTTTATAGCTTACTGTTCGGTGTGAGCCTAGGCTCCGTGTTGAAGACCGTACTTTGACCTATAATGGTTTACATTTATAAATTTTGACTTGGATGGAGAGTTGTCTCGTTGGCACTCATACCACATCTTCTTATATCTATTTAGTCTTAGATGCATGATGTTTTATTAGTTGTTAGTGGCTTTGAACTAGCTGTCAGTAACTGCGTGTACTCTCAGATCAGTATTTAGTGTCTTTTGTTGTTGGGATATACAAGTACCCGGCCACGTCCAATCTGTGTTTTGTTAGATATATGTCTATTTGTATCCATCTGATGAGTTAGCCTATTTCAACTGATTTTTATAGTTCGTTCTTATGTTGTACTGTTACACCACTGTCCCGGGTCAGGGGCGGGTTGGGATCCCGCTAACATGTTTAAACCCGCCACATTCTGTATGTATGTGCCTGTCCCAAGTCAGGAGCATGTTATTCAGTGGTTGTTGTTTGTTGATGTGTTACATATTTGTTTTTTTGTTCATTTGTTGTACATAAATTATGCCGTTAGTTTTCTCGTTTGAATTGTTTTACATTTGTCATTTTGGGGCTTTTATAGCTTACTATGGTATGGGCTTTGCTCATTGTTGAAGGCCGTGGTGACCTATAGTTGTCAATTTCTGTGTCATTTGGTCTCTTGCATCATTGGCAATCATACCACATCTTCTTTTTTATATAATATGAATTGCCTCAAAGTTGACTGTTACGCCTTACAATTGATAGATAACGTGTGACGTTTCTCAATACTGAACTTTTTGTTACTCATAACAGATATTAAAAAAAAACAGGATCGGAATGGTGTTAGGTATGTTATATTCATTTCTCCTGTAAGGTTTCGTAAACGTCCTCTGTATTCAAGGCAATATAACATTCTACTGATTTAATTGTATTTTCGTCCAAACCGGATGTACATTTAGCTTTTAAAAACTGAATCTCCAACTTAACCCTACCAAACCAGACAAAGTTGATGCCATCACTGCATCCATGCATTATCATAGTGCTTCAACATTTGATTAATTCAACAGTGATGTTGAAATACAGTTTGAATTGATTGATTAATGATTGCTTAACGTACAGTAGCATATATTTTATGCATTTTCAGGACGATATGATTTAACTTGAAATATCTGTGTTTAAAAAGAAACATTTAATGCACCCGTCGAAAAATTTAAACATTCTTTCAGTTCAAAGGAACTATTAAGAAAATCAATATCCAGATAAAAAACACACCCTAATATAGTATAATCTGTATGGTGGAAAAGTGTGAGTTATATGCGCAGTTTGTCGGACAAACATTGCAAACTGTAAGCAAAAAAAAAAAAAAAGACAAAGTACAACATTCTATCATTCGTTGCAAATTATGCAAAAATAATCTTGAGAATATAAATAGGACTCTAATCTATGGAAGGCTCCAGATCAACGGCAGATTGCTAATCTACGGTAAATATGACG
This sequence comes from Mytilus coruscus, assembly GCA_017311375.1. Lineage (NCBI taxonomy): Eukaryota > Metazoa > Mollusca > Bivalvia > Mytilida > Mytilidae > Mytilus > Mytilus coruscus. Next base: position 89,752 of record JAASAO010000516.1, read on the forward strand.
TCATGCCTTATCGAATCCATGGCAGATTTTGTAGAACCATAATCTATTGCAAATTTTGTTTATTAATATATGGCGAATTTTAGTTTTTAAATCTACGACAGATTAATTTTCTGCATGTGAAGAACTAGTCAGTACATATCCGACCAATGATTTTAAATAAGTAGAAATGTTCAAAGGTAGCTACAAAACTGCTTTTAAGTAAAAGCCAGTATAAGAAAACGGATTAGAGGTACGACTAGGAATTATATCCCTAACCATTTGTCAAATGAACACTGAATAATGGTCTATCCAATCGTGATGACAACCATAAAATGTTCTTAGTAAGGAACTGATATACATTAATTCAGACTTAAACTGTGACTTGAATGGAGAATTTCTCATTGGCACATATTTTATATCAATTAATGCTTAGAATGATGTGACCCGGAAAATAGGCACTGCCTTCTTCTACTGTGCATGGTACCTGTTTGAACCTTAATTTAACCAAGTCCCTTACCAACCCCCAAAAGCAATTTGAAATTCACCTAATATTTATTTAAGTTTTAATAAATCTTTTTGCAACTGAAGACGATTTAAGTCAAACTCCTCTAATGAACAATGGATAGCCTAAAACAAGTGGCGTGATTAAAAATCCTTATTTCTTCAATAGTACAGTTATTCGACATAAATATAGCTTAAAATAATGTAAATAGTTATAAAAATCTATGACAGATTTGTTTTCAACTAGTTAATCTAGTCTTATCAGTTGAACGACAAACGCATGAATCTGACAGATAAAGGTCAATCTGTCGACACACAAAAGTACCCGTATGTAAAATGTTTACGCCCATAAACAGCGCCACCTATAAAGTTTTCGTCGTCGGCTTTGAGCACGATGCTCCGTTCTTTAGGAAATTAAAACTTTAAATTTACTGAAACATAGAATAGTAAGTATAGAAAACATATTTAAATATATATTTTTACATGACTAACTATGTATGATATGCTGACAATATGCGCAATGTTCTTTAATTCCACATTGAAAATGAGTTTGTTCCGTATGTTAAAATGGCGGATGTCAATGTTTACATTTTTTCATCAAAGTGAAAGCTGACACACTTTCGTATCCAATCATTTATAAGCAATTTTGTTATTGTTTTTTGAAGATAATCCAATAACATTTACTGTTATATAAGTGGCTACACGTTACCAGCCATCGTTACATAACCACGTTGTTGTTGAAGAGGACTCCTCACGGAAGGTTGTATTAGCAATTTTCTTCAGAAAAATCACTATTTTCTTCGTTATATTTCCATATATTCAGTTCTTGTAACAACACACACATACTTATAACATCTACGAAGTATCCAGACGTGTTTTGTTGTCAATCTAAACACAACTCTGTGTAAATTCAACTGATTTAGGTCCTTGTTAATCAGTTCAAATACACGCGGCCATTCTTTTAATTTTTTTTTATTCAACATGTACATGTATTTTCATACGTTGTTGTCCCTGTACACTTAGCATTACTTTCTCCTTTAATTGTAACGAGTTATAAGTAAATATAAAAAAGTGTTTGTATGTGGCATTAGATTGATTGATTGATTGTTAATAATTGAAGGATTCATTTTGCACAATGCCGCAACAAACTAATTGTAGCTTAGTACACAGTGGTAGGGATCCAGGTCCCTGTAAAATTTGTGGCACACATGATCATACAAAGCGTTATGTTCATATGTGTCATAAAAAGGATAGATTACCTGCATATTATAAATATGTAATGGAACATCATACTATAGAAGATGAAGATTGCATTTGCAGGAAATGTGATGCAAAGTTAACAAGGGACAGTCGTCTCTTGAGTGATGATGTAAGACCCCCTGCTAAACGCAGAATTCTAGAATCCAGTGATAGTGCAAGTAATGCACCAGATTTATCTGGATCTATTTCAGGTTCATGTTCCACTTCCAGTGATTGTGCAAGTAATGCACCAGATTTATGTGTCTTTATTTCAGGTTCATGTTTCTTTCATCTTTACATTGTGATAAATCATGTAGGTTGCCTCGGTCGAGTCCCACAAGTTTAAGACTTGCTTAAAGACTTGGGACTCTTCTCGGCAGCCACTTCCTGATTCCAGTGATGTTAAGGTTACATTTTGTGAGCATCATTATAGAGTATCAGAAATGTGCTCATGATATAAACTGTTGTATATGTGACAAATCTTGCAAATATTCCAAAAATTTGTTAACATATCTCCAGATAAACATGACCATTTCAACCTGTACATTACAGAAGAATTAAATGTTGAAAAAGTAATAGAATCTGAAAGCATGATAGTATGTTTGAGTTGCTATAGATCATACAACTTGTTTTCAAAATCTACTAATTTCACATTAATTCATGCATAGACCGATGGATTTTTAGTCGATTGTTTACAGGAGTTTGATGAGATTGATTTTAAATCAATTGACGTCTCAAACATTGATTTATTTTGTTTCAGAATGATTCTGGCAGAAGTTGTAATGGTGTCAGCATTCCTGAAGTCTAAATATTAAATTTTGCAATAATTGTACTCTAAAAGTCTCTTATCTTAACCATGCACACATAGTTCTTGTAGTTACAACGAAATATTTTTTACATACTCTAATATTTTATATAGCATATTAGGTCATTTTCTGGTGTACACTTAAGATTGCTACTTAAACAAAGCCCTTTATTTTATTTTATTTTCTTATCGTATACACTTTTCAGGTGTATTCAGGGTAAGCATATTTAATTTATTATATTTATTTCATAAATAATGAGTAATTTAGATTTAGTTACTGTCCAAGTACCAGTGAAACATAATGTTCTGGTGCTTGGACATAGTTTTGTTGCTCGTTTGGGAAATGATGTATCTCGAATTCCTACTTTAAGACCTGATTTTGAGATTGATCAGGCTGTAGTTCACTGTCTTGGTTTTATGGGGGTGTTGTCGGTCACCTTATAGAAGATACGTCAGGGAAACTTCACCACGAACTCCATAGTTTTCGTCCGGAAATGGTGATACTGCAGATAGGTGGTAATGACATAAATAACAAAAAAAATTATCATCCACAGGTATACATGGAGTCGGTGAAACATTTCATCACAAAGCTCCAGACCGTATACCAGGTACAAACAGTTGTTCTGTGTGAGATTTTCTACGTCGTAAAGTCCAGAAAACCGACGTTGACTTTTACAATGAGGAAACGGATATGTTGAATAGGGAGTTGGATGCTCACTATTCAGTTAGGCATGCATCACCTGGTGTTGTGTTTTGGTACCACAGG